>PVIA01001588.1:0-267119 GCA_004024845.1 Tonatia bakeri
AAAAAAAAAAAAAAAAAAAGCAAGCAAAAAAGAAAGAATTCCTATCTAATTTTAGCAAATATCTAAAATATAAATATCTTCATCTGAAAAGATATTGGCCCTGGCTGATGTGGCTCAGTGGATTGAGTGCCAGCCTGCAAATCAAAAGGTTGCTGGTTGAATTCCCAGTCAGGACACATGCCTGGATCACAGAGCAGGTCCCCAGTAGGAGGGCACACAAGAGGCAACCATACATTGATGCTTCTCTCTCTTTCTCCCTCCCTTCCCTTCTCTCCAAAAAATAGATAAATAAAATCTTTAAAAAAAGATATTAGATACAATAAAAATTTCCATTGATGCTGAATCCTAAAATACTGAAGACATAATATTCATGAATACTACTTAAAATATTGAGTTAATAACTTAAATAGTATAGTATATACATGAGAAGAAAAAGAAAAAGCTTCAGAAAAGATTATCTGTATAGCTGCCATCCTTTTTTTCCCTCACTATTCCTATGAAAACCAGGTTTACTTAATTGAGCACTGCCTATAGTGATAATTCCTTATGAACTATGACCATTCAATAAAATTAATACTATCTTGAGCTCTCAGAAATGGCTGCTTGCCTCTATTATTTACCTACATCAGTTTGAACAATGCTTACTAATCTGTGTAAATTTATTTCACAGAGGTTTCTTTTTCTTTCACAAACATCAAGTTTTCCTGTGATGACACTTCCCATTCACTGCAAATTGTATGACTGATCTCTAAATAATAAACAAATATTAGAATGTTTTATAGTTAAAGTACACAGACAGACAATAAAATATAATTTTACTTCAAAGTATATTATTAGTTAAGTGTATGTGTTATGTTCTAGGCCTGGTTGAATCTAGTATTAGAAACATTAAAATTTGGTACAACTTGTTACACATAAAATATAATAACATTTTATATCCATTCATATAATTTTCTCATTCTGATTATTAGTATTTCATTCTAAAATGGTGAATCAAAATTTTGATCAAATTACCATCTTAAACATGAACCTTGAATATGCAGTATTGCTCACCAGTTAGTATCAACATTTTTTGATATCTAAAGCTTTTGTCTCAGAATTTTTTTAATGTTAAAAAATATTTAAGCAAAAGGATGAAAGTATAGAAAGTAACTGCCATGATCAAAGGTGTAACCATACGTTTACTATTTACTTGCCTAAGACTTTAGGTCAGGGTTTGCAGCACCCTGCTTAGGGAAAAGAATACATCAATGCTGAAGTGCTGCTTTATAGCCAGGAGGACAGAAATGTTAGAAGCTTTTCATTAGCAGATGATGACTAAATCTATATCAATTATGAATTTTCTATGAAAATTAATTATTATAAAAGCAACCATAAACATTGCATTATTTCCAGCTATTAAGATTATGGAAAAAATCTTCTATAAGTTAACCTATAACTTGCTCAGGAAGTAATTTTATTGTACCTTAGTAAATGGTTTAACTCATAAATTCTTACCGTTCTCGATTAAATTTAAGAGAATGAAGAATAGCTGGTCTTTTTTGTCTAAGGTTCCACAAATGAAGTGTATCATCTGAACCTGCACTGACCAAAGCACCCTGGAACAAAAAGACAACAAATTTAGCAAGTGATTTATTTAATTTAGGGCTTATTGTGAAGCAAAAATGACAAGCTAATTTACTGAATTTTTCACTGCTTAAAGAATTATGTGCATCTATATAACCTAGAAATACATGGAAGGTCAACTGCATACACTTCAATCAGGAAGTCTGAGAATACTGAAGTGGAAGAAGCAAGTAACTACAGCATAGGATTTGGTCAGGATGACTACCTCAAGAAATATGTGTATACTAATATAGAGGAAAAATTATTGTAAGCATCTTTGTGACTATTAAGGATTTGTTTCTATTGTCTTTGGGGGAAACAGTTTAATTTTTTTGTTTTTACCACTGACACCTACACTATATAGCTTTGCAGTGAAGCAAAAATCCAACCTATTTTTAAAATTCAATCTAGTCACATAAAAATTCTCCATTTATAAGAATTTTTTCTATATACTACAGTTGGGAAGTATATATTATTCCTAAAAGTGTATATTTGGTATGGTTTAATTTGTTTTTATAGTTTAAGAAACTTCAGCTTTGATTAAAAAAACATCTATAGTAAAAGAAGGCATTTCTCCAAATAGAACTCAGTATAACTTCAAAAATATTGTTTGATTATGTTTATATAATATCCCCAAATACAAATAAATCCTATTTCAAATACAATGTTTTCTACTTCTTAATATGGCAGACACCATATGGACAGATAACTAGCTGCCACGTATGATATACACAAACACATTTAAACTAATTATTTCACTGAGTTCAGTAATATCATCTTAAACAATGTTAGAACTTTTACAATCATGAGTTTCCCAGCTAAACATGTCAGTGCTTTTTCTATGACACAGCTTGAAACTACTTTAGAGTACTGAAATGTGTCCTTTAAAAGTGATCTTGCAGAATCATGGTGATACTGAGATACTTAAAATTGTTTTCATATTTTCCAAAGTACTCTGTTATAAGTAACCTGTCTTTGTTTATAGATATCAATTACAGATCTTAAAATCATAACCCCATTTAGATGCTAGGAAGAACTACATTGAAATTCCTAAAATCTATTTCTTCTTTAGGAATTAGAGGAGAAGATAGGAATCTAAATGCTCTTCCAAAATAATTCCTAAGACAAAATACTCATGTATCTTATGATGGTTCCCTTAATATTCTGTACCTATGATTTTAGCCTCAAGGAAAAGAACTTTTAAAACACCAATCATAATCATAACATATCCATTAAAATGTTTAAAAAATTGTATAATGTTTATATTTGTACATAAATGTATAAATACACACACATGTTCAAAGAGGTATATTGATATATACACTCCAACATGAACTCACAGGTAACTACATTCCAATAAAATGTACCCTATACTTGCCTTGAGGATTTTTATGTTTGTTTGCTTGTTTTATTTGTAAAAGTGTTTTCATATATACAAACTACAAAATTATTTAGATTGCCTGTAAGTGCTTAAGGAGCTACAATTATTTTTTTCAGATATAAAATACTGATATCACTTCTCAGGAAAGTAGAAATTCACCTGGGTGATAGGGTGAAGATAAAATGTAATATAGGAAATTAATAAAACATTCTTCACAGTAAATAAGTTGTGAGCTATATAAAAGATATAATATGCCAAAGGCAACAGAATTAAAGCAACATATATCAACAATATTTAATGTAATACCTGAATAAATCTAAGGAGGAAATCAGTATTATTAATTCTATGAAAAAACTAAAAGGTAACTTATCATCGAAGGGAACTGAATAGGATCTCTGAGAACAACAGCATGAATAGAGACAGGACACATAACAGTAAGCACATCATCAGTGTGTCTAGGGCTCATGTACAAGTAAAGTGAATCTACAAGAAGCACTACTAAAGAAGATATATGAAAGATTAAAAACTGTGATCAAAAACACCAGTCATAAGGTCAAAAATGAGGAATTTTGGAAAAAAAAGTACAGAAGCTGAATATGAAGTAGATCAAGGTAAGTGGTTTAGGATAAACAATGTAAATAATGGAAAGATGTTAAAGGCTTGTCTTTATATATTCTCAGTTATGTAGCACAGAGGAAAACATAAGGCCTCAAAGACAATTCTCAGAAAATTGCACCCAGGGGAAATACTGGCAAACAATTTATGTCTGCCAGTACACATCCATGCAGAAGGCAGAAGGCTAAGCTCTCTTGACTAGTAACACTGAGACTTTTAAAAAGTCTGTCATTATAAATACTAATGACTAGCTATTATAATAAAATATTTTTTAAATGTTTTCCCTTTTCTTCCTCATCTCCCTCTCTCATTTTGGTATCCAACAGCAAGTATGTCTATAAAGTGAAATATGCTAGGTTTGTCAATAAGGAGAATCTCAAAACCTTATGAGAAAGATTTTGAGCCAAGAGAAGTAAAAAGTGGACATCTGCCAATATCACAAACTCTTCACGACTTGGATGTCTCTAATATGAAGTTCCATGAACCATTGTATTCATGTTTATGATTGATTATAAATGCTTAGAAAGAGGTACATACACAAATATATAAAGACACTGAATTAAAAATCATTGTTCATGTCATATGAGAGCAAGCAGTAGTACCTCATTTTTTCTCAACACACTGAGTTCAACCTGCTATGTGCCTTAGCAGATTGGATATGGCACAAACTCTTAAAGCATCTTTGCATTGACTGGCTCACTTAACATAAAAGAGCTCCAGAGGACTGAAGGATCCACTGTAAATATTTGAAACAAAAACTATCAGAAAGAGGTATTTAAAAAAAATCCCATTTATAATTGCATAAAAAAACCCTAGGAATAAAATTAACCAAGGAGGTAAAAGACTGCATTTGAAAAACTGAGACACTGAAGAAAGAAATTTAAAAACATACAAATAAATGGAGGCATGAACCATATTCATAGTTAAGAAGAATTAAAATAGTTAAAATGTCAATACTACCCCAGCAATCTATAGATTCAATACAATCCTTATCAAAATACCAATGCCATTTTTTCACAGAACTAGAACAAATAATCCTAAAATTTATATGGAATCACAAAAAAGTCCAAACAGCCAAAGCAACCTTGAGAAGAACAAAGTTGGAGGAATCACGCTACCTGATATAAAATTGCACTAAAAGGCTACAGTAATCAAAACCGCATGGTACCGACATAGATCAATGGAGCAGAATAGAGAATCCAGAAATAAATCCAGGCCTATATGGTCAATTAATCTATGACAAAGGAGGCAAGAAATTACAATGGTGTAAAAACAGTCTTCCAGAAATGGTGTTGGAAAAACTGGACAGAGAGATGCAAGGAAATGAAACTGGGCCACTTTCTTACACCATATAAAAGAATAAACTCAAAATGAATTAAAGTCTTATATGTAAGACCCCAAATTATAAAACTCTTAGAAAAAAACATAGGCAATAAACTCTTTGATATCACTCTTAATAATACTTTTTTTGATATGTCTCTTCAGGCAAGGGGAACAAAAAAAAGTAAATGAACAAGTGAAACTACATCAAACTAAAGAGCTTTTGCACACCTAAGGAAACCATCAATAAAATGACAATCTACTGAATGCAAGAAGGTATTTGCTAATGGTACATCTGATAAGGGGTTTATATCCAAAATATATAAGAAACTCATACAATTTAACAGCAAAAGATTTGTTTTAAAATGGACAAAGGAATGCATAGATATTACTTCAATGAAGACATACAGATGGCCAACAGTTGTATTAAAAGATACTCAACATCACTAATCATCAGGGAAATGCAAATTAAAAACACTCTGAGACACCTGTCAGAATGACTATCAATAAATCTACAAACAATACATTTTGGGAATGATGTGGGGGAAAAGCCTTGTGAACTGCTGGTGATTGTAAATTGGTAGTCACTATGGAAAACAGTATGGAGTTTCCTAAAAGAATTAAAAATAGAACTACCATACGAATCAGCTATTCCACTTTTGGGTATTTATCCAAAGAAATCCAAACCACTAATTCAAAAAGGACATATGGACCCCTATGTTCATTCCAGCATTATTTATAACAGCCAGTCTATGCAAGCAACCTAAGTGTTCATTGATAGATGAATGGATCAAGATATGGTACATATATACAATAGAATATTACTTGTCTATAAAACTGAAATGTTGCCATTTGCAATAACATGAATGGACCTACAGGGTATTATGCTAAGCAAAATAAGTCAGACATAGAAAGGGAGATACCATATGATTTCATTTATATGTTAAATCTAAAAAACAAAATAAATGAACAAAACAGAAAAAAACTCATAGAGACACAGAACATTTTGATGGTTGCTAGATAGAAAGGGGGTTGAGATTATAGGTGAAAAGGGGGAAGGGATTAAGATGTACAAATTCCCAGTTAAAAAAATTCACAGTAATGTGAAGTACAAGGTAGGAAATATAGTCAATCACATTACAATAACTATGTATGGTGTCAGGTGGGTACTAGACTTATTGGGGTGATCACTTTGTAAGTTATATAAATGATCACTATATTGTTTACCTGAAAGTAATATATTGCATCTGAATTATAATTGAAAATTTTTTAATTTTTTAATAAAGAAGGTCTAAGAAATGGCCATTCAAACCAAATAAAACATCTTCCCACTCAAAAAAAAAAAAATCTGAGTCAAGATGGCCTGAAGTAGCCCTCAACTGATGGAAAATTGTCAACCTTTCTGAGCTTTGTAAATATAAATTTTGTCTTTAGGGAGTTCCTAACCACCAAAGGTTTATAAAGATAGGGATAGGGTAAGTAGCTAATTGTCACAATAGCTATGGATGCATAAATAAATATAAATTCATACATATACCAACAAATGCATATAGAGATATACACAAATAAAAGAGCCTATAAGTAAATAAATGAAAAGATTATTTTGTGGAAGATAAAGACAAAACATTAAATTAGTGCTGAATTGTAAAATTTAAGTTCGTGGGAGGACAGTGCATAGAAGAAAAGTTTTATAGTTAGTAAAGCAATCAAAGAATTTTAGTAATATTTAAAAAACATTTAAATAATCTAACTTATTCTATACAATCACAATAACAGGATTTTCTAACACATGCCACTTTTTCTTTTAAAATTTAATAAATTGACAAATACCGGAGTACAGACTTTTATGATAAATCTGACCATGAACAATACTGTATACATATATATCTTTAAACATTTAGAATGAAAATATAAAAAATATTACATCAATGAATGCAGTGTGTGTGATAAATAGTCAAGGACATCCTTACCTCATTGATTAAGAACTGAAGCTGCAGAACAGCGGCACCACTTTCATGTTGGCAATAACAATCAACTCCAGGTCTCCCGAGTCTAATATGAATAAAAGTCAAGGATTCTAACATTTTAATTAGCTCTAATATTAATGAATAAAAATAAACTTAATAGTTGATGTTTTGCTTTTTATTTATCTTAATTTTTGTAAATAAAAAATTGAAAAATCCTAGTCTTTGTTGATGCAAATTGCATTATATAGCACAGCATATCAGCAAAATGGCCAAATAAGATGTCCCTTGCATGTATTCCCCTTTAGCAAAAATAATTTGGCATCCATACACGGACAAAATGGTCTTCAATGGGAGCTTCCAGATTCAAGTAGGAGATTGTAAAACCCTGGTACAGTCCCAGAATGAAGCAAGCCATTTTGAGAAGGCAGGGTCACACCCAGGTGGCTGCTATGGAAGTAGCTCTGTACCCCTGAGAACTTGGCTACAACTCTTTTTGGATTTGCATTTGTCACCAGCAAATGCCATCAAGAGACCCATAGGAGGCAAGCCCACATATGAATCAGGTAATAGAAATAGAGACCTTGGTCCTGGTTGTGGACTCAGAAGTGGCCTTTGAGCCAATTCTAGCCTCTCTCAGTTGCACTGCAGGAGCTCCTGGAGGTTAAGACTGACACATTTGATCAGATTATAGATTCTGAATGGTCCTGTAACTCAGGTCCAGCCCATCCCACCCATATTTCATAAACAGCCTCACTGGCACATGGGCCCCCTTGTCTGTACCCCCAGAAATCCTGAAAGGGGCTTATAATAGGCAGCCCCCGCCCCACTCAGTCTATACTGAGCAGCAGCCAAGCAGACCTTCTGACACAGGTGCCAAACAGATAAATTTCTGTCCATACCCTGGAATCCTGAAAGGGCCCTATATTTGGTTCCAGCTTTCTCATAGCCACAGTTTGCCAGTCTTCCAGAAGACTTGAGCGTCCAGAGTACCAGAAGTAGACATTCACATCTGAAGATCCTAAATGAGTCCTATACTTTACTCCAGACCCCTTGTAGCCAGTCCATGAGCAAGCCTACTGGCACGGGATACCAAGCAAAGAAAAAAAAAAACACTCCCATCTGTACCCCTGGAGAAACTGGAAGGACCATCCCTATATACAGCCCCAACCACCTCACAGCCCTAGTCAGTAAGCAATACTGATGGTCCAGACTCCCTGTGGGAAACACTCATGTCTGAAAACCTGAAGACTCTAAGATGGCCCTGTACTTAGTCTCAGACTCACCTAACTGCAGTTTGTGAATACTACTGCTGCCACAGGGAATTAGCAGGAAACACTCCTGTCTGCATTCCCAGAGATCCTCTATACTTGGAAGGACTCTATACTTGGTTTCAGCCCCTCCCAGCTATAATCCACAAGCAGTTCTACCAGCACAGGGACCTGGCAGGAGACATGACTGAACCTCAGGATATCCTGCAAGAACCCTATAGGCTATTCCAACCCCTCTAGCCATGGTCAGGAACCAATCCTGTCCATCCAGTAACCCAGTAGGAGACATGCCCATCTATGCTTGTAGAGCCAAGTCTATAAACCATAATATTGGCTGTGGAATCTGAAAGAGCCACTGTTCAGAGTCAGTCCTGCCCACCTAGGGACTTATCCAGTGACCAGGCAGCAGTTCTCCCAGGAACTTGATGGATGGTATACCCACAATTTACCTGGAAATCCATTCTCTGAGGACCCAAATATGGACCCTTGTACAAGTGGCAACCTAATGAAAAAGGTACTGGAGGCCATCATACCCAACCAGGAACCAGAAGGAATTCACACCAGCCTGTGCCCTGGTGATGAGCCCACAAATAACAGACCCCACTACAGACCTAGCAACAGCCTTACAACTAGCTCCAGTCCAGCGTAACTGCATCCCACAGGTAACCTTATCAGCCCAGTGAACAAACCTAAGAAGGTCTTCACATTCTGAAATCAGTCTAACAACTAGAAGAAGTGTTTGCTCTAACAAATGCACAGGCACCAATGCAAGGCTACATGGTTCATGAAGAAATATGATAGCACCAATGGAAACTAAACTGCATTTCTTTCCAAAGAAATGCAGTTCTATGATTTGCCTTGAACAAAAATTTTTAAACAATTATTTAATGGGAACAAATAAAATACAAGCGAATGCAGATAGACAAATAAACAAAATCAGGAAAATAATTCATAACAAATTGCACTTAACAAAGAGATAGAAACAACAAAATACAACCAAATAGAAATTCAAGAGCCGAAGAATACAATGATAGAACTGAAAACCCAGTACAGTTTCAACAGCAGCCCTAATAATGCACAAGAAAGAATCAGCAAACTCAAAGACTTAAAATTAGCCACAGAAACAAAAAGAAAATAAAATAGTGAAGAAAGCCTAAGTGAATTATGGCATACCATTAAGCAAACAAACATTTCATCATGAGAGTTCCAGAAGAAGAGAAAAGGGGTCAGAAAAATTATTTAAAGATATAATAGTGAAAAACTTCTCAAATTTTGGGAGAGAAATGGACACCCAAATACACATTATAATCAAAATGTTAAAGATCAAAGACAAGAGGAGAATTTTCAAAGCAGCAAGAGAAAAACAACTTGTCACATACAAAGCAATTTCCATTAGCTTATAAATGGATTTTTCTGCAGAAATATTGCAGTCCAGGATGCAGTGTGTTAATTTATTCAAAGAGGTGAAAGGAAAAAACTTCCAACCAAGAATACCATACCAAGCAAAACCGTCCTTAAGAAATGAAGGAAAGATGAAGTCATATTGAGACAAACAAAAGTTGAGGGAGTTCATTACCACTAAATTTGCCATTACAAGAAATGCTAAAGGAAGTTCTTCACACTGAAATGGAAGGATGCTATGTAATAACATAAATACATAATATTGGGTCGGCCAAAAATTTTGTATGGTGTTTTCCATAAAATAAAAAACACATTTTTCATTTTCACCAATATTGATTTGGATATTTTGAGTATATTGGCTACCTCTTGTGTGGCACAATGTTGATTGCTCTTAATTAATATTGCAGTTTGATTGCTATCAATTTCAACTGGTCTACACGACTGTGGAGTATCATCCAGTGAGAAATCTCCAGCACAAAACTTCACGTACCACTTTTGACACATTCGATCAGTCACACCACCTTCTCCATAAACAGCACAAATCTTTGCTTGCATTTCAGTTGCATTTTTACCTTTCTAGAAATAAAAAAGCATAATATGCTGAAAATGTTGTTTATGTTCTTCCATCTTCAATATTAAAATGGCTATACAGAAATTCACCAATTTTGATAAGTTTTTAAAAAATACACAATGATATGACAGCTGTCACAATACAATCTAATAAAATTGTTTGAATGAAATCAAAGACAGCTAAGTGCTACTAGATCCATCTTACAGGAAAAAGACAAATGAACTTTTTGGCCAAGCCAATAATATAAAATTCAGGGGTAAGAGTAAACACATAGTTGAATTCAGAATATCCTAATATTATAATGGTGGTATATAAATTACTTTTACCTCTATTATAAAAGGTAAAGATAATATTAAAAACAGCCACGCCAACAATAATTTGTTAATGGAGGTACAATAAAGAAAACATGTAAAGTGTAACAAAAATATCATATAATGTTGGAGGAGGAGGAGCAAAAGTGTTGTTTTTGTGTGATTGAAAGTAAGTTGTCAGTAGCTTAAACTAGATTGTTATGTCTATATAAGAAGTTTTACATAAGCCTTGTGGTAACCATGAAGAAAAAAATCAACAGTAGTTAAATAAAAGAGAAAGAGAAAGCAATTAAATCACATAAACAACAAAAACAAAACATAAATCACAAATGAAGACAATAAGAGAAAAAGAAAGGAAAAAGGAAACTAAAAACTTTCAGAAAACAAAGAAGCGGCAATAGTAAGTACTGGATTGGCTAAAAAGTCCATTTAGTTTTTTCCATAAAGTAAAAGACATTTTTCATTTTCACCAGTAACTTTATTGATCTGGATATTTTGAGTATGTCAGCTATCTCCTGTGTGATAGAACATTGATTGTTCTCAACTAATGAATCAATTTGAATTCAACAACTTCAACTGGTCTACCTGACCATGGAGCATCATCTAGCAAGAAATCTCCAGCACAAAACTTTGCAAACCACTTTTGACATATTGACACAAACCATTTTTGATACACCAGTCACAGCACCTTCTCCATACATTGCAGACATCTTTTTTTGCTTTTCAGTTGTGTTTTACCTCTCTTAAAGTAATAAAGCATAACATGCCAAAAATGTTGTGTATTTTTTTCCAATATTAAAATGGTTACACAAAAATCCACCAATTTTGATTTTTTTAAATGCACACTGATATGACAGTTGTCACAATACAATCTAACAAAATTGTTTTGAATGAAGTTAAAGACAACTAAGTGCTACTAGAGCCATCTTACAGAAAAAAACAAATGAAATTTTTGGCCAATCCAATATTTACCCATCAATAATTACAAATATAAATGGATTAACTCTACAATGAAAAGATAGGAAGTAGCTGAACGGATTTAAAAAAAATGATTCAACAATATGCTATCTGTAAGAGATTCATTTTAGCTTTACAGACACATGCAGGCTGAAAGTGGAGAGATGGAAAAAGATATTTTATGAAAATGGTAACCCAAACTAAACAGGCATACCTCTATTTTTCTTAGATAAATTAGGTTTTTAGTCAAATCAGTCACAAGAGAAAAAAGATCATGATAGAGAAAGGGGTCAATTCATCAGGAGGATACAACAACTATATATATATATATTTTTTTTTTTTCACCCAACATTGGAGAACATAAATGTTTAAAGGACATATTAACAGAACTGGAGGGAGAAATAAATAGCATACAATAACAGTAGGAGACTTAAATATCCAACTTTTAACACTGGAGAGATCATCCTTACAGAATTAATAAGGAATGAGTGAATCAATTATAAATAACACTATGCATCAAATAGAGCTAACAGACATATACAGAACATTCCATCCAACAGTGCCAGTGATATACTTTCTTCTCAAGTGCACATGAAAAATTTTCCAGGATATATCATATGTTTGGATACATGTGAAGCAAAAATAAATACATAAATAAATAATAAACCATATCTTATATCTTTTCTGACCACAATGGTATTAATCTAGAAATCAATAACCAGAAGAAAGTGAAAAATTTACATATGTGCGAAAATTAAACAGTACGATCCTGAACAACCAATGAGTCAAATAAGAAAGCAAAAGGGAAACCATAAAGCATTTTCAAACAAGTGAAAATGAAAATAAAATATACCAAAACTTATAGAATTTAGGAAAGCAGTTCTAAGGAGTAACTTTATAGTGATAAATGTCTACATTAAGAAAAAGAAATATATCAAATAAACAATCTAACTTTATACTTCAAGAACTTAGAAAAAGAAAAAACTAAGCTCAAAGTTAGCAGAAGAAAGAAAATAATAAATATCAGAGTGGAAATAAGTAAAATAAAGGCTAGAAAGAGAAAAAACAAAACTAAGAGCTGTTTTTTTGAAAGAATACACAAAATTGACAAACCTTTAGCTAGACTAACCAAGAAAAAAAGGGAGAGGACTCAAATAAACTTATAAACAACAAAATGAAGAAGCCTATGGAATGGGAAAAAATGTTTGCAAACCATCTATCACATAAGAGGTTAATATGAAAATATATAGGAAACATACAACTCTGTAAGGAAAAAAATAGGCAGAGGATCTGAGTGAACATTTTTCCAAGAAAACACACAAATGGCCAGTGATACATAAAAAGAAGCTCAACATCACTGAGCAACAGAAAAATGCAAATCTGTACTTCACATCTGGTATAATGGCTGTCATTAAAAGGACAAGAAAAAACAAATGTTGCTGAGGATGTGAAGAAAAGGGAACCCTAGTATTGTTTGTAGGATTGCAAATTGGGATAGCAAGTATGGGAAACAGTACAGAAGCTCCTCAAAAGATGAAATTGAAAGCTACCATGTGATCTAGCAATTCCACTTCTGGGTATGAATCTAAGAAAATGAAACCACTCTCTCAAAGAGAAACATGCACTCCCATATCCACTGCAGCATTATTTATAATAGCCAAGATATGAAAACAACTAAAGTGTCCACTGATGAACTGATGGATACAGAAAATGTGTTACATATATACATACAGTGGAATCTTAGCCATAAAAAAAGAAAGATATCATGCCATTTGTGACAACATGGATGGACACTGAAGGCATCATGCTGAGTGAAATGTCAAACAGAGAAATACAGATATTACATTGCCTCACAAGTGTTGGATCTACAAAAAACAAATAAACAAGCAAAAATACCAAAATGACAGATAGAGAGTACAGATGGGTGGTTGCCAGAATTAAGTTTGACAGGTGGACCAAATCAGTAAAGGTCATCAAAAGGTGCAAACTTCCAGTTATAAAATAAATAAGACCTGGGGATGTAATGCACAGCATACTAATTACAGTTAATAATACTGTATTATATATTTGAAAGTTGCTAAGACAGTAGACAACACAAGAAAAAAAAATTGTAACTATGTGTGGTGATGTCTGTTAACTAGACTTATTGTGGTGATCATTTCACAGTATCCACAAATATCAAATCATTATGTGGCATACCTGAAACGAACATGTTATATGTCAATTATACCTCAAACAACAAAAAAAAAGAAAACAAAAATGATCCAACAATATGTTGTCTATAATATACTTACTTCATATACAATGACATAAGTAAGTTTAATGTAAAAGAACTAAAGTAGATATACCATGCAAACATTAATTTTTAAAAAAGCAGGAGTGGCTAGATTAATATCAAATAAAGTTGATTTCAGAGCAAAGAAAATTACTAGAGACAAATAAAGACATTACATAATGATAGAGGGATCAATCCACTATGAAGACATAACAATTCTACTTATGTTCACAACAAACGACAGAACCAAAAAAAAACTGATAGAGCTGGAAAGAAAAATAAATATATACAGAAACAGATTTGGAGAATGAAGTTTACTCCACTGTCAGGATTTGATAGAATTAACAGACAGAAAATTAGCAAAAATATAGAACTAACCAACACAATCAACCAACAATCTAGTTAAAGAATATAGAACATTCTACTCAATATGAAATGAATGGACACTTTTCCAGAGTCTACAGAGTATTCACCAAGACAGACCATATCCTAGGCCACAAAACCTTAACAAATTTTAAAAAACTGAAATCATACAAGAGTGTTTTCAGACCACAATAAAATCAAACTGGAAATCAATAACAAAAGACAACAAGAAAATTTCCAAACACCAATTAAAGCACTTCTAAGAAATTCATGGTTCAAAGCCTTGAAGACAATTTTAAACCTATATGTAACTGAATGGAAATGAAAACACATATATTAAAACTTGCAGTATCCACTGAAGCAGTGCTGAGGAGAATTAATAACACTAAGTGCATACCTTTAAAAGAGAAAGGATATCAAATCAATAATCTAAGTTCCTACCTCAAGAAACTAGAAAAAAAAGAGCAAAATAAGTGCAGAGACAAAGTGAGAAAATAAAGTCACCCTGAAACTAATACAATGTTGTATGTTAATATAACTCAATTTTTAAAAAAGATAAACCAGAAAAATACTGAAAACAGAGAAAATCAATTACAGAAATGCTGGCTCCTCAAAAAAAAATCAATGAAACTTATAAACCACAAGTAAGAATAACTATAAATTACCAAAATTCAAGTAAGTTAAGACAGAAAACCAAAATAGCCTTATAACTATTAAATAAGTTGACTTTGTAATATAAAATCTCTCCTAAAATAATCACAAGGCCCAGGTACTTGAACTATAGAATTCTACTAAACACTTAAAGGATTAACACCAATTTTATTTCGGAAAACAGAAAAGGAGGTAACGCTTCCCAATTCACTCTCTGAGGCTGGCATTACCCCAATATCAAAATTAGACAAAGGCAATACCTATAAAAAGTTAACTCAAAATGAAACCTGTATTCAAATATAAAATGTAAAATTATAAAATTTTAAGAAAAAAATTAAATAATGAACATCCACGGTTAGTAAAAGAGCTTTAAGAGGTGATACCAAAAGCACATCTATGCAGAAAAAAACTGAAAAACTGGTATCAGAAAGACCCTGTTGTAAGGGAGAGGGGAGGGAATTTCAGGGGAAAAAGGGAAGGGTTTACAGAAACAAGTATAAAAGATACACGGACAAAGACTAGGGGGAAGTAGAAATGGGAGGGAGGTGGGAGGGCTGGGTGGGGTGGGCTGGGATGGGAGTAAAACATAGAAAATTGTACTTGAACAACAATGAAAATAAAAATTTATAAAAAAGGGTGAAAAGACAATTTAAAGATTGGAAAAAAATAACCACAAACTCAGGTATCTGACAAAGGACTAGTATCTAGAATAGAGGGTGGGGCAAAAGTAGGTTTGCAGTTGTTCATATGAAAAGAATACAATAATAATAAATAATAGTACAAGAATAAAATGTGCTTCACTTGCTCACAACTATAAACATACTTTTCCCCACCCTATATATTGGATTGGTCAAAAAGTTCGTGTGTTTTTTTCCATTAAATAAAAGATGCGTTTTTTTCATTTTCAACAATAACTTTATTTATTCGGATATTTTGAGCATGTCAGCTATCTCCTGCATGGTAGAATGTTGATTTTTCTCAGTTAATATCTTGATTTGATTGCTATCAACTTCAACTGGTCTACGCAACCATGAAGCATCATACAGCAAAAAAATCTCCAGTGTGAAACTTCACAAGCCATTTTGACATGTTCAATCAGTTACAGCACCTTCTCCATACACTGCACAAATCCTTTTTGTGTGTTTCAGTTGCATTTTTACCTTTCTTAAAATAATAAAGCATAATATGCCAAAAATGTTGCTTATTTTCTTCCATCTTCAAAATTTAAATGGGTACACAAAAATTCACCAGTTCTGCTGTTTTGTTTAAATGCATGCTAATATGACATTGTCACAATACAATCTAACAAAATTGTTTGGATATGAAGTTAAAGACAACTAAGCACTACCAGAGCCATCTTATGAAAACACAAATGAATAATTCAGCCAACCTGCTATTAGAATAACATAATAAAATATTGCTACAAAATCATCAGAATGCCTAAAATAAAAAAAATAACAACATAAAAATGTAGTGAATGATGTAGGGATATAGGATCACTCAAACACTGATGGTGGGAATGTAAAATGTTGCAACCACTCTGGAAAACGGTTTGGCATCATCTCATAAAACTAAACATGCTGTTACCACACAACCCCCAACTGACCTCCTGGGCATTTATGACAAAGAAATGAAAACTTACGTTCACACAAAAACATGCACACAAATGCTCATAGCTACTTTAATCATTATAGACAAGAAACTGGAAAGCAGATGTCCTTCAAGAAGTGAATGGTTAAACAAACTGTGATATATCCATACCCTGGAATATTACTCAACAATGAAAATAGGAAATACTGATATATACAACAATTTGGATGAGTCTTCAGATAATTACACTGAGCGAACAAAACCAATCCCAAATTCCATTGTAAAAGTGGTAAAATTATTAAAATAAACAACAAATTAATGATTGTCAGGAGTTATGTGTGGGGGTGGGAGAAATGGAGGGATAGGGTATAACTATAAAAGGCAACATGAGGAATCATTGTAATGACAGAAATGTTCTGTACCTTGAGTGTATCAATATTAATAACCTTGTGAAACCTTATAGTTTTATAAGATGTTGTAAACTGGGTAAAGAGTACATAGGATTTCTCTGTATTTGTTCTTATAACTACAGTTAGATCTGTAACTATCTCAAAATGAAAAGTTTAATTTAAAAAATGGGATGACACTAAAGCAAAATTTAGGAGGAATTTTATAGTACTACAAGCATATTAAAGAAAAGAAGAAAGTTAAATCAATTATCTCAGTTTCCACCTTAAGAAACCAGAAAAAGGTAAAATTAAACCCCAAATTTTGCAAAATAAGGAAATAAAAAAGATCAGAGTGAAATCAACAGAACAGAATATAGCAAAATAGTACAGGAAACCGATGAGACCAAAAGTTGGTTCTTCTGAAAACCAATACAGCTGATAAGCTTCTAGCCACATTGATCAGGATAAAAGAGAATACACAGATTACCAGTATTAGGAATTAAAGAAAGGAAAGCAATACTTATCTCACAGACATTAAAAATATGCCAATAAATTTGACAATGAGGGTTTTCACAATCGTTACTCACATCTAAAGAAACAATAAACTTTATTTAGTCACTAATATATTCACTCACCTGAGTATTTGAAAATGTAATTGCTATTAATATAGCAAATAATGAATCAAAAATTAAGGATACATTCTTATAGCACCTGTTCTTGTCCCAATAGCCAAGATTTTCTGAACTGGATCAAAGGCTAATGCTGTGGGTTGATAAGGAAAACCATGCCGTACTGTCTGAAAGAGAGCAAATGATAAAATAGTCATCAGGAAAGTTAAAATTCAAATCACAAAATACCACTATCCAACCACTAGAATGACTAAAATAATTTTTTTATTTGTTTAAAAAGGAAAAAAAAATACCAAATGTTGGTAGGAGTATAAAATAACACAGCCACTTTGGAAAAATATCTTGCAGCTTCTTGTAAAACTAAATAAATACTTGACCTATGATCAAGAAATTCCACTCATGTGTGTATCTACCCAAGAAAATAAAGAGCATATGTCCAACATAATAATTTGTATACCTATAGCCCTAACAACATTATACACAGCAGCCCACATATCCAACAAGAAAATAAAAAAGTGATATATGCATACAATGAAAAATTACTAATTAACCAAAAACTACTGACAGATGCAACAACAGGGAGGACTCTCAAAAACATTATGCTAAGTAAAAGAAGCAATACGCAAAAGAGTGTATATAGTATAATTACATTTGTATTAAATTCTGAACAAGCAAAACTAAAAAACGATGAAAAAGATCAGATCAGTGGTGGACCTGAGCAGAACGAATGGGAAGGGGTTTGAAGAAACTTTATTGAGTGAAGGTAATATTCTGTATTTTGGTAGGAGTTTGGATTACACAAATATATACATTAGTCAAAGTTCATCCAATGGCTCAATAAAATTTGTGATTTCTCTGTATGAAATTCTATCACAAAAAACATAAGAAAAAACGCTATAAACAAATATTGAACTCTCAGTTCATGATATGCATACTGAACTTTTAAGAGGTAAAGTGTACTGACATCTGCAACTTATTTTAAAAATGCATCAAAAAAAAGTTATATGAATAGATGGATGGATAGGTGGGAACTGGAGAGCATTATGCTAAGTGAAATAAGGCAGGCAGTGAATGACAAATACCATATGATCTCACCTATAAGTGGAACCTAATCAACAAAACAAACAAGCAAGCAAGGACTTTAATTCAATATAAAATATGCTCTAACTTTAAAAAAAAATAGAGGACCACATAGGTAAAAATAAAAAATAGATTCCATATCTTTCCAACCAGATATTTAGTGATCCAAGAACTATTTTAATGGAAATACTTTCATTAAAAAATTACACTTGTAAATTACAATATAGATAGATAAAAAGAAAGATCAACTACAGCATATAGTTCATCTAAAACTTATTCCCTAGAAAAAAACACTATAAGGAGTGCATTGCAAAACTTCCTCATTTTCTTTTAAAGTATGTAAGAGCCCGTATGCATGTGCATATTATATAGTATATAACCAGATCTATAATAATTTTTTCACTCAACAGTATAACATGGAAACAGTTTCACAAAAAAGTGTGTAAATATACTTCAAACTATATGAAGTTGCTGAACTTATTAGTATGAAAGCACCATGATATCTTTAACCAACCAACTACTGTTCTATAATCTCTAAAGAGTTGTGAACTAAGCTGATAAAGCAAACAAACAAACAACAATAGACAGAACCCATTTTCTAGTCATGTTTCCCGCTTGATTCCAAACTGTCTTCCTTATTTAGGCCTATAAACATAACATTGTCAAGAGAACAGTAGCCTTAATCTTCCAGCAGAGCAATGTGGATAACAAAATCAGAATATAGAGCCTCTCCAAAAAAAAAAAAAACAAAAAGAGATGGAAATACTTCCCAACTCATTCTATGAGGCTAGTATTACTCTGATATTAGAAACTGACAAAGACATCCATAAAAACAGAAAACTAAAGACCACTAATTCTTATTAATAGAGATACAAAAATCTTCAATGAAATACTTGCAAACTGATCTCAGCAACAAATAAAAGGACACACGACATGTCTTGGTAGGATTTATCTTGGAAATGCAAGGTAGGTTTAGGATTTAAGAAGTTTCTTAATATTATGTACTATATCAACAGAATATAGGGCAAAAATCACATGACTTATTTCAGTAGATGCAGAATTTCAGAAAATCCAACATCCATTTATGTTAAAAAGCACTTGAAAGTGGAATCATATAGAACTTCCTTAATCTGATAAATGACAATAATGAAATATCTACACCTAACATCATACTAATTAGCCACAAAAATAATTCTTTCCTTCTAAGACCAGGAATGAGACAACTAAGCTCTTACCACAGCTCTTGTCTTATGCAGGGCAATTAGATGAAAATTAAATAAATGAAAGACATCCAGATTAGAAAGGATAAGACAGCTGTACTTTACAGACTGCTGCTACCTGCTATGAATATAATCTTTAGTCTCTAAGGAGTCTACAATCCTGATTAGTTGTTTTACTTAATAATGTGTTCCCAAGTAATAATACTTAAATTGACATACCATTTTCAGTAAAATATAAGTACGTATGTGCTTCCTTTATAAAGCCAGAAGATTGCTAGTACTTTTCTTTTTCTCTCATATGAAAGAAAGAAAATAAAATTTAAAGGTATGTCTCTCTGTTGGACCTAGGTGGAGTTTGACTATCTAACCTCATTTAACTTCACGCAAAGATAGTTTTATATCAGGATATGTATTGCCATTCATTAACAAAGTAAAAGATAAAACCTCATGACTGTACCAAAAGGATCTGGAAATTAATTTGATAAAATTCAGGAGTCAGTTCAACAAAACATTTTATATAGAAAGGAAATCCCACTCTAGATCAAATGAACTTAACTGATATATACAGAACCTTTCAACCCAAAGAAGCAAAACATACATTCTTTTCAAACACACATGGAATATTTTCAAATTTAGATCACATGGCCGGACACAAAACAAGCATCAAATATTGCAAGAAAACTGAAATCCTATCAAGCATCTTCTCGGATCACAATGGCTTGAAATTAGAAACCAACCTCAAGGAAAAATAATTCAAACACATTAAACTACATGGAGACTGAATAACAGGTTATTAAATCATGAATGGGTTAATAATGAGAGCAGGGAAAAAATAAAAACAAATATCTGGAAACAAATGAAAATGAACACAAAACAACCCAAAACCTATGGGACACAGCAAAGGCAGTACTGAGAGGGGAGTTCATAGCTATGCAGGCCTACCTAAAGAAGATAGAAAAATCTCAAATAAACAACCTAACCCTAAATCTACAACAACTAGGGGAACAACAACAAACAAAGCCCAGAGCAAGTAGGAGGAAGGAAATAATCAAGATCAGAGTAGAATTAAAAAAAAATTACATTAAAAATTTTTCAAAAGAAGAGCCCTGGCTGATGTGGCTCAGTGGATTGAGCACCAGACTGTGAAACAAACGGTTTATGCTTCAATTCCCAATCAAGGCACATGCCTGGGTTGTGGGCCAGGTCCCCAGTAGGGGCACGTGGAAGGCAACTACACATTGATATTTCTCTTTCTATCTCTCTTCCTCCACCTCTATCTGAAAATAAATAAATAAAATCTTTTAAAAAATCAATGAATCCAGGAGCTGGTTCTATAAAAAGATAAACAAAATTGACAAACCTTCAACCACACTCATCAAGACAAAGAGATAACCCAAATAAACAAAATTAGAAACAAAAGAAGTTAAAACCAATACCACAGAAATACAAAGTATTGTAAGAAATTACTAAGAACAACTATATAGCAAGAAATTGGACAATGGGGTGAAATGGACAAGTTTCTAAGAACATACAATCTTCCAAAACTGAATCAAGAAGAAGCAAAAAGCCTGAGTAGACTGATAACTACTGGTGAAATTGAAGCAGTAATTGAAAAACTCCCAGCACACAAAAGCCCTAGACAGGATGGCTTCACAGGTGAATTTTAGCAAACATTTAAAGAACTAACTCCTACCCTTCTCAAACTATTCCAAAAAACTCAAGAAGAGGGAAGACTCCCAAACTATTTTTACTAGGCCAGTGTTATCCTAATTCCAAAACCAGGTAAAGACACAACCAAGAAAAAAAACTACAGGCCAATATATCTGATGAACAGAGATGCTAAAATCTTCAACAAAATATTGGCAATCCGGATCCAGCAATGCATTAAAAAGATTATACAACATGATCAAGTGAGATTCATCCCAGGAATGCAAGGATGGTAAAACATTCACAAATCAATAAAAACAATACACCACACAAACAAAATGAAAGCAAAAATCACATGATCATATCAACAGATGCTGAATGAGCATTTGATAAAATCCAGCTCTCATCTATAATAAACACTAAGCAAAGTGGGAATACAGGTAACGTACCTCAACATAATAAAAGACATATACAAGAAACTTATATCCAAAACCATCCTCAATGGACAAAAACTAAAACCTTAAGATCAGGAACAAGACAAGGGTGTCTGCTTTCACCACTCTTTTTTCCCTTTTTTTAAAAATTGTTCTTCAAGTACAGTTGTCTCCATTTTCCCCACACCACTCCCCCCCCGACCCTAACCATCTCCCCACCTCCCACCTCCCACCTTCAATGCTATACCCTTTGACTTTGTCCACATGTCCTTTATACATGTTCCTTGACAACCCTTACCCCTTTCCCCCCAATTATTCCCTCCCACAACCCTCTGGCTACTGTCAGTTTGTTCTTAATTTCAATGCTTCTGATTATATTTTGCTTGCTTGTTTGTTTTGTTGATTAGGTTCCATTTATAGGTGAGACATACAGTATTTGTCTTTCACCACCTGGCTTATTTCACTTAGTGTAATGCTCTCCATATCAATCTAAGCTGTCACAAAGGGTAGGAGCCCCTTCTTTTCTTTCTGCTACAGAGTATTCCATTGTGTAAATGTACCACTCTTATTCAACATCTTACTGGATAGTTCTAGCCACAGGGATTAGACAAGAAAAAAGAAATAAAAGACATCTAAATTGAAAAGGATGAAATAAAATTGTCATTATTCGCAGACAACATAATAGTGTATATAGAAAATGATATAGTCTCCACCAAAAAACTACTCAACCTAATAAGTGAATTAGGAAAAGCAGAGGTATACAATGTCAATATTCAGAAATTGATGGCATTTCTATACACCAATAATGAACTATCAGAAAAAGAAACTAAGGAAAAAATCCTATTGAGTACAGCAAACAACAAAATAAACTACCTAGGAATAAATTTAACCAAGGAGGTAAAAGACCTGTACTCAGAAACTACATAACATTGAAGAAAGATATTAAGGAAGATACAAATAAATGGAAGTATATACCATGTTCATGGATTGGAATAATAAACATCATTAAAATGTCCATACTACCCAAAGCAAACTACAGATTCAACACAATCCCTATTAAAATACCAATAGCATACTTCACAGATCTAGAACAAATATTGCAAAAATTTATATGGAACCAAAAAGACCCCAAATAGCCTCAGCAACCTTTTTAAATTTTTAATTGTTGTTTAATTTGTCCCAATTTTTCCCCGTTACTCTCCCCTGCCCTGCCCACCATGCCCTGCACTCCCACAATCAATCCCTACCCTGGTGTCTATGACCATGGGTCTTTTATAA
Organism: Tonatia bakeri; assembly: GCA_004024845.1. NCBI lineage: Eukaryota > Metazoa > Chordata > Mammalia > Chiroptera > Phyllostomidae > Tonatia > Tonatia bakeri. Next base: position 22,953 of record PVIA01001588.1, read on the forward strand.
ATGTTTCTTGACTTGCCCCTTCCCCTTCTTTCTCTTATCACCCTCCCCCACTACTCTGGTCACTGTCAGTTTGTTCTTTATTTCCACGTCTCTGGTTCATTTTGCTCATTTGTTTGTTTTGCTGATTAGGTTCCACTTATAGGTGAGATCATATGGTATTTGTTTTCACCAACTGGTTTATTTCACTTAACATAAAATATTCTCCAGTTCCATCCATGATGTTGCAAAGGGTAGGAATTCCATCTTTCTTTCTGTTTTGTAGTACTCTACTGTGTAAATGTACCACAGTTTTCTGATCCACTCATTTACTGATGGGCACTTAGGTTGTTTCCAGCAGATGGCTATTGTAAATAATGCTGCTATGAACACTGGGGTGCACAGGTTCTTTTGAATTGGTGATTCAGGATTCTTAGGGTATAATCCCAGCAGTGGAATTGCTGGGTCAAAAGGCAGTTCCATTTTTAATTTTCTGAGGAAATTCCATATTGTTTTCCACAGCAGCTACACCAGTCTGCATTCCCACCAACAGTGCACTAGGGTTCCCTTTCTCCACATCTTCTCCAGCACTTGTTGTTTGATGATTTGTTTATGATGACCATTCTGACGGGTATGAAGTGGTATCTCATTGTGGTTTTAATTTGCATCTCTCTGATGGCTAGTGATGTTGAACATCCTTTCATATGTTTATGGGCCCTCTGTACATCCTCCTTGGAGGGGGAGAAAGGGGTAAATGGTGTAGATATCAAGAAGCATAATAGGTAGGAACAAAATAGACAGGGGGAGTGTTAAGCATAGTATAGCAAACAGCAGAATTTATAGAACTTTGGGAGAAGCCAAAGAACTTACACACACAACCCAAGGACATGAACTAAGGTGGGGAATTGCTGGAGGGAAGGGCAGTACTGAGTGGAGGGGGACAAAGGGAAAAAACTGGGACAATTGTAACAGCATAATCAATAAAATCCACTCCAAAAAAGAAGTACAAATTGGTAGTTACAAAATAGTTATAGGATGTAAAGTACAGCACAGGAAACTGTTGGGGTCTGCCCTGCCTGTCTCAGGAAGCTGTAACCCCCCGCAACTTAGGCTGAGTGAGAGACCTCCGAACCAGGAGTCACTAAGGAGACAAAAGTTATTTCCCTGGCATGAACGCTGCCTGTTCTGTGCCTGGCCTCCTATGCTTGATCAGTTAGCCAATGACGGGTAAGATTTCCCAAGGAGGGAATCGCCCAAGACAGGCATGATCACGTGGAGGCCTCAGGGAAGGACTTGGGGGGCTGTGGAAATGAAGGGGTGATCACATCAACCCCTGCCCCCTCGGCTTTGTCAAAGCCTGAGTACTTGTTCTTAGTTGTGAGAAATCCAAGTCTTCTGGCTGCCTTTGTCTCCTCTGCCTGGCTCAGGACTGCGGAAACAACAGGGGCAGTGCAGCCCAGACCAGAGTCAGCAGACCCCCAGGGTAATCAGGCCTGAGACATAAGATATGCAAGATCCTGTGAGATCTGCTTGCTGGAGGATGCTATTGAATTAGAATATGAAGGCATGGGCAGGAAACAAGACTAGCCTTTTAGGTCCTATAGTCTTTTAAGTGATAAAACCCCAAACTCTGCCCAGAATCCCAGCAGGAGTTCTGTCAGTCCCTTTGAAAACTACCTATTCATTTCGATCCTTTCTACCAGACTGTGAATCCACAAACTGTGTCTGTATTCTTAATAGAAGTCTACTCAGGCAGGGGCTCAGGGTGCTCTCCACTAGAGAGAGTGGCCATTTCCTCCATATTTCTCCACAGGACTCGGTTGTCCCTGTGTATGTTTTTCTCATGTTTCAATGAGCACCCGCAGCAGGGATGGATACTGCTGGCCAGTATCCTCCACAGGAAACATAGTCAGTAATATTGCAATAACTGTATATAGTGCCAAATGGATGCTGGAAATATCGAGGGGATCACTTTGTAAAGTATAGGATCGTCTAACCACTATGCTGTGCACCTGAAACTAATACAAAATAATAATGAATATAAACTGTAATTTAAAAAATTTAAAGTTCTTTTAAAAAAATAATTTTCCCCTTCACTTAGCTCAGTGCTATGATTAAATAGGTTCTTTAAAGTTCATCAATATTTGTGCATATAAACAGTATTTCCTTCTAAAACTATTCTCTTATATTTTTAAGAAAGCTGAATGATTGTCACAAAATATTTTGTATGTGTGTAAATAAAATCCTTAGAATAATTATAAATGAACATATAATTATTTCTGTATTTGGAGTTCTTGTTTCAACTTTCCATAGTAATGAAAGCACATTTGAGACTGGAAATAAAAGTTCAATAGCTATCATTTTCACCCTTTCCCTCTGAGCACCTTTGTGATTACTATCAGCATATGCATTTTAATATTAAATATTAATAATTCTAAGGTATTAGAACAGTATAAGAATCACATTTAGACAACATTTTAAATACATATAGTTATTTTATTCAGGATATGATATAGATGTGAATATATCACTAAGTCTAACGTAAAAGTAGATTATTCTTTTTTTTTTATTTAAATGAATGTTCAAGTACAGTTTTCTCCCCTTTACTCCCACAATTAGGTAGTAAAGAAAGTAGTTTATTCTTTACTACCTAATTGTGTTTCCTCCTACCATATTATATCACAAATCACTTTAGGGCAATGATTCTGTTGTTTAAAGCTTAAGATCCTCATAGGCACTCAAAAAACTACTGACTTTTATCACAACAGTAACAGCATAATCAATAAAATAGATAAAATTACATTTATTATCTAATACATAATAGATTAACACATACAGTGAGTAATTATAATTCTATACTTCACACTATTAACCCTACAAAAATTTAAGACTCATAATTGGGATGATCTATGTAATATGCTTTATAAATTGAGCATACTATGTAAACATAAGCTTACAGTATTTAAACTTAACAGATTAAGTGTCTTTTCAAAATTTGAGGAAATTGCCATTTGGTATGGCTCAATGGATTGAGTGTCAGTCTGTGAAACAAAAGGTTGCTGGTTTGATTTCCAGTCAGGGCACCTGCTTGGGTTGTGGGCCAGGTCCCCAGTTGAGGTCAACTGATCAATATTTCTCTCTCACATCAATGTTTCTCTCCCTCTCTTTCTCCCTTCCTTCCCTTCTCTCTAAAAATAAAGAAATAAGTAATTTTTTTAAAAATATGAGGAAACCAATTTCAAATTAGATTCATTTACCTTCCCTGATACCATCATTTCTCATACTATCATTTAAAACAACCTTCAAAAGACCACATAATATATAAGGAGACCAAATTTTCACTACTGAAAAGTACAGTAATATTGCAATAACATACAAATAGCACTGACAAGTAATATGAATACTAGCACACTAATAACATGAAGTAGTATACCTTAAAGGGTATCAATTTTATCATCTTTATTATTCAATAAAGGAAACAGAACTTAAGGACAGAAGAGTCTATAATGTGGACAGATTGTTCTCTCAAAAATACTTCCACTGTTTTTTTTATCCACCCCAAACATTCATTTTCATATTCTTAAGTGATTTTACATTCTGGCTTATATATTTTTCTCTCTACTCTAAGTCTTATTAACAACCTTATGCCTTCAATATCCTTGCTTCAATCTGTACTTAACCTCAACTACATCATTCTTCCTTCTCTTTCAATTCAGCTGATCATCACCAATTACTACCATCACCCTCAAATCAACATAGCCTTATCATCATATACTACTAGACCTCTTCCAATAACTCAAATTTAGCATTTTGTCAATTCATTCACAGTACCTTTTCCTGTCATAACTTCCATTCCATTTTTAAAATATATTTTATTGATTATGCTATTACAGTTGTCCCAGCTTTTTCCTCTCTTTTGTTCCCCTCTGCCCTGTATCCTCCCTCCCACCATCATTCCCCCATCTTAGTTCATGTCCATGGGTCATAAGAACTTAGCCAAGTTCTTTGGCTTCTCCATTTCCCATACTATTCTAAACATCCCCCTATCTATTTTGTACCTATCATTTCTGATCTTTATTCCCTATACCTTTTCCCTATTTTCCCCCTTCCTCCTCCCCATTGATAACCTTCCATGTGATCTCCATTTCTATGAATCTGTACCTGCTCTAATTTTTCCTTAGTTCATTTTTGTTTTTCTTTTTTTTCAGGTTCAGTTGTTAATAATTATGAGTTTGTTGTCATTTCGCTGTTCATATTTTTTATCTTCTTTCTCTTAGGTAAATTCCTTTAATATTTCATATAATAAGGGCTTGGTGATGATGAACTCCTTTAACTTGACCTTATCTGGGAAGTTCTTTATTTGCCTTTCCTTCTAAATGATAGCTTTGCTGGATAGAGAAATCTTGGATGTAGGTCCTTGCCTTTCATGACTTGGAATACTTCTTTCCAGCCCCTTCTTGCCTGCAAGATTTCTTTTGAGAACTCAGCTGATAGTCTTATGGGAACTCCTTTGTAGGTAACTACCTGCTTTTCTCTTGCTACTTTTAAGATTATCTCCTTCTCTTTAATCTTGGGTAACTTAATTATGATGTGCCTTGGTGTATGCTTCCTTAGGTTCAACTTTTCTGGGACTCTCTCAGCTTCCTAGAATTCCTGGTGGTCTATTTCCTTTGCCAGATTAGGGAAGTTCTCCTTCACTATGTTTTCAAGTAAGTTTTCAATTCCTTGCTCTTCCTCTTCTTCTTCTGGCACCCCTATGATTCAGATGTTGGAACACTGAAAGTTGTCTTGGAGGTTCCTAGGCCTCTCCTCATTTTTTTTTTTTTGAATTCTTGTTTCTTCATTCTGTTCTAGTTGAATGTTTATTTCTTCCTTCTGCTCCAAACCATTGATTTGAGTCCCAGTTTCCTTCCCATCACTGTTGGTTCCCTGTACATTTTCCTTTATTTCACTTTTCATAGCCTTCACTTTTTCCTCTATTTTGCAACCATACTAAACCATTTCTGTGAGCATCCTGATTAAACAGTGTTTTGAACTGTGCATCTGATAGGATGGTTATCTCTTTGTCACTTAGTTGTATTTTTTCTGGAGCTTTGATGTGTTCTTTCATTTGGGCCATATTTTTTTTGTCTTGTTTTGCCTGTTACATAGTAAGGGGCAGAGCCTTAGGTATTTGTCAGGGCAGGACAACCCACATCACTCTGTTGTGGTGCTGTATGTGGGGGAAGGGTCTGAAGGGGAACAAGGCTGCTTGCTGAGCTCTCTGCTCACTTTTGGTCACTTCCTCTGCTACCCACAAGCAAATTGGGCCTTTCTGGTGCTGATTCCTGGGTGGGTGGTTTTGTGTATGTTCTAGGACCCTGTGTTTCTCTTCAATGAATTCCTATGAGGCTGGGAGTTTCTCTTGCTGCCTTAATCCCCACAGGTTTTTTCAGCCAGAGACTATGAAGCTTTATTTCCCTACACTGGAACCCCAGGTTGCACTGTCTGTCTTAGGCCCCAGTTACTCCTCCCAGTTTATCTGCATGCAGATGTGGAACCTCCCATTCCACCAGCCACCACCTCACCCCATCTGCCAGCCACTTCCTTGCCCAGTGGGCCAACTGCCACCTAGCCTGCCTGGTCCTCCAGGCACCACCTTGCCACGAGTCTTCTTTACCCTGCTGCCTGAGTCTCCACACCTCCTTTGGTCTGGGTGAAATGTTTCTTCTTTAACTCCTTGGTTGTCTGACAGTTCAATTTTCTGCCAGTTCTGGTTATTTTTATCGTTGTTTTCGAATTTGTTGTTGTCCTTCTTTTGGTTGTTCAAGGAAGCAAAGTATATCTACCTATACCTCCATCTTGGCCAGAATCTATTCCATCTTTATTACTATCCTATTACTTCCACTTAAACTTCCTACCTATCTGAAACCTTTGTTTTATTTCTGGCTACAGTAGCCTCTATTCCCAACGTATTTAACATTTCAACTTAATTCATATCATACTTGAAAAACTTACATACATCTTTAATTAATGTATTTATGTGTCTATAAAGCTATCAAATAGATTTCTGTGAATTTAAAAATCTTTTCTCATTGACATATAATAAAATTAAAAATATATAGTGATAGAAAAATAAATTGACTTTGTGGGGTGAAAATTATTTTTAAAAAAAAGAAAATGAAAGTCTTGTGAAGCAAAATTATAGACAGAATGATGTGGAGGAATGTTGTGCTAGGAGCCAGGAGACCTAGTCCAACTCCCAGCTCTTTCACTGATTGTCTAACCTGGACATATCACTTAAGTGCTTAGCTTCACCTATAAAATAAAGAGAATGAAGAAAATAAAGAGAAGGGCCTTATTTTAAGGTCTTTTCCAATTCCATACTATATTCCTAATACAAATACTGGCACTAAAAACCATGGTAAACTTAGAGACACATGATAGATAGGTTGTTCTATATTCCTTACTAAAAGTTAATTCCTTAAAAAAAACAATAGGTTTTTATTTCCATTATTTTAATCTGTTGCCTGAAATTCAATTCTCCAAAAGATTGGATTGACAATTTTCAATACCACAGTGAAAAAAATTCAAAAACAAATACCTGGGAGAGGCATTTCATAACATATGTAGTGTATTGACTAAATACCTTTTCATAATAGGACTATCATAATGAATAGCAGTGTTTTTATTCCTAAAGTGGGAGAAGTATTAATGTAGTAATGGCAGAAAAGTTAAGAAATAGAAGACTGGAAGCTGAAGACCAAGCTTACCTATTGAAATAGAAACTATGAATGGAGGTATTTTTCATGTTGGAAAACACTAATCCCAAACATAATACCTAAAAATGTGTAATCCCTGATCCTGTGGGTAGTAGCAGCAGAAAGCTAAACAAAAAGAAACCTCAAGAAAGCCTTTGGTATACAGACCATTCACTTTCTTTGTTAAATTTATTCCTAATTATTTTGTTTTCAATATTGCTATTATAAATGGGATTTTCTTAATGCCTTTTTTCAGATACATCCTCATTAGTGTATAGAAATGCTAGTGATTATTGCATTTTTGCATGTGCTGATTTTTATATCCTAAAACTTTTCTGAATTTGTTTATTAGTTTTAACAGTTTTTCAGCAGTCTTCAGGGTTTTCTTTATGTAAGATCATGTCAGCTACAGAGACAATTGTACTTTTTCCCTTCCAACTTAGATGCTTTTTTTAAAAAAAAAAATTTCTCTTGTCTAATTGTTCTGGTTAGGATTTCCAGTACTATAGCAAATAGGAGTGGTGAGAGTGGGCACACTTGTTCTAATTTTAGAGGAAAATCTTTTAGCTTTTCACCATTTAATATGATGTTAGCTGTGGGCTTGTCAAATATGGTTTTTATCATATTGAGGTACATTCCTTTCATACCTAACTTGTTCAGAGTTTTTATCATGAAAAAATATTGAATTTTGTCAAATGCTTTTTCTGAATCTACTGAAACAATCATATGATATTTATCTTTTGTTTTCTTAATGTGGTATATAACATTTATTGTTTTGTGTATGTACACCATCCTTGCATCCCAAGGGGTAAATCCAACTTGATCAGGGTGTATAATACTTTTAATGTATTGCTGAATTCAGTTTGCTACTATTTTGTTGAGGATCTTTACATGTATGTTTATCAGGGACATTGGCTTATAATTTTTTTCAAATACTGATGAAAGAAATTAAATATAAATAAATTTAAAAATATCCTGTATTCATGGATTGGAAGAATTAATACTGTTAAAAAGTCCATTTTACACAAAGTGATCTACAGAATTGAAAAAAAAAATTCCCCATCAAAATTTCAATGACATTTTTCACATAAGAGAAAAAAGTCTAAAAATTCACAAAGAACCACAAAAGAACTGAAATACCAAAGCAATCTTGAGCAAGAAGAACAAAGCTGGAGTCATCATACTTCCTAATTTCAAATTATATTACAAATATGTAGTAATCAAAACAGTATGGTACTGACATAAAAACAAACAAGCCAGTGGAACAGAATAAAGAAGCCAGAAATAAACCCACGCATACACAATAAATTTTCAACAAAGGTGCCAAGAATATTCAGTTGGGAAAGAATAATTAGTCTCTTTAGTAAATGTATTGGAAAAACTGGATAGCCACATGTAAAATAATGACCCTTCAGACCCCTCTCTTATACCATACACAAATATCAACTCAAAATGGATTAGAGGCTTAAATATAAGACCTGAAACTATAAAAGTCCTAGAAGTAAACATACAAAAAGAGCTCCTTAACACAGGTTTGGCAATGATTTTTTGGAACTGACACCAAAAGCACAGGCAACAAAAGCAAAAATAAACAAGTGGGACTACATCAAACTAAAAGTATCTTCCCTTCAAAGAAACAATCAACAAAATGAAAAGGCAACCTATGGAATTGGGAAACTATTTGCAAACCATTTATCTGTTAAGGGGTTAATATCCAAACCATATTAAAAAAAAAAAACTCATAGAACTCAACAGCAAAACACACACACAGAAAATAACCCAGCTTTAAAAAAAGCAAAAAACCTGAATAGACCTTTTTATTTCCAAAGAAGATGTACAAATGTAACAACAGGTATATAAAAGGATACTCACTATCACTAATCAGGGAAATGAAAATCAAAACCAAAATGAGGTATGTCTTCACATAGCTGTTTACTTCACACCTGTCAGGTAGGCTCATCGTCAAAAGTCAAAATATAACAAGTGTTGGTGAGTATATGGAGAAAAGGGAACCCTTGTCCACTGCTGATAGAAAGTAAACTGATATAGCAATTATGGGAAAGAGTATGGAGGTTCTGCACAAGATTAAAAATAGAACTACAATATGATCCTGCAATCCCACTCTGGGTATACAGGGTAGGGCAAAGTACTGGGTTGGCCAAAAAATTCATTTTTTTTTCGTAAGATGGCTCTAGTAGTACTTAGTTGCCTTTAACTTCATTCAAAACAATTTTGTTAGATTGTATTGTGACAGCTGCCATATCAGTGTACATTTAAAAATACTTGTCAAAATAGGTGAATTTTTGTGTAGCCAATTTAATATTGAAGCTGAAAAGAAATATACAACAATTTCAACATATTATGCTTTATTATTTCAAAAAAGGTAAAACACAACTGAAACACAAAAAAAGATTTGTGCAGTATATGGAGAAGGTGCTGTGACTGGTCAAATGTGTCAAAAGTGGTTTGCAAAGTTTCCGGCTGGAAATTTGTCACTAGACAATGCCCCATGGTCAGGTAGGTAGACCACTCGAAGCTGACAAAAAATGATCCAACTGAGACATTAATTGAGAACAATCAATGTTTATACCACTCAGGAGATAACTGACATACTCAAAATATCCACATCAATAACGTTACCGGTGAAAATGAAAAATGTGTTTTTTATTTTAAAGAAAAAAACTAAATGGACTTTTTGACCAACCCAATAGGTTTACAGCTGTGAGAATGTGAGCCTGAGTTCATTCTTGTGTTTTTATTTATTAATTATTGTATTGTTTTCCATATGAACTGTTAACCTACTCTTGCCCCACCTGTATATTCAAAGGAAATAAAATCACTATATCAGAGTTATATGCACTCCAATGTTCATTGCAGCATTATTCACAGTAACAAAGATACGCAAACAACCTGTCTTCCAATGGATGAATGAAGAAAATATGGCGCGCGCGCGCACGCATCCACACACACACACACTCAGAAACCTCAAAACTATCATGTGTTCCAAGCTCAAGTTAGCCTGCTAGAGGATAAGGAGCCATAGGGAGGAAAATCAAGGTATCACAGCCAATAGAAGCCAAATGATGTGTGAGTAAGGCCATACTAGGTCATCCAGCCACCAGCCAAACTACCAGCTGATCGTAGACACAGGAGAGAGTTTAGCCTGTTTATATTCTACTTTATTCACTTGTCTTTCCCTAACATGATAAAGCAGATGAATCAATAATAATTAGCCTCTGCTTCTATATAAATTATTTTTAGGAAAATAAGTTAATGAAAAATAATTCTTCATTTTTTATAACAGCTTTAGGACTAAGAATAAAGCAGGTCACATTTGTATTAGATGGAGTGGAAGAGTATTATAATTATGAGACTATATTATGATCATATACTAAAAATGTTATAATAACAATCATGCTAGTGCAAGTGATATTTTTAGACTGGACTTGGTACCTTTGCCAGACTCTAGAATAAGTACTTTTGGCAGACACCAAAGAGCAAAGCCAAATCATGATTCAAGAATTGTCAACATTATCACAATTGTAAAAAAGAATGCCACGATCATGAAGATAACATGCCCTGGAGATAAAGGTGTGTATCAAGGAGAATAGGTGATTTGGACCATTATTTCCTTTTTAAGCCACTGCCTCCTATTTTAAAAAGCACTAAGTAATAAACTATTAGCCAAATACAGAATGTAGAAAGTTCTATAAAGCAAATTACCTAGTTTCTTCAACTATCAATAGCATGTGTGAAAAAAGAACGAAGAAATATAAATTTAAAAAATCTTAAGAGATATAGCCCTGGCTGTTGTAGCTCAGTGGATTGAGCACAGGCTGTGAACCAGGCATTGCAGGTTCGATTCCCAGTCAGGGCACATGCCTAGGTTGCAGGCTATGTCCCCCAGCAACCACACATTCATGTTTCTCTCTCTCTCTCCCTCCCTTTCCTCTCTAAAAATAAATAAATAAAATCTAAAAAAAAAAAATCTTAAGAGATATACACAAGGGAACAGAATGTATACCTTCGTATCATTATTCAAACAAATTTTCCCTGACAACCAAGGAAAATTAATATTAGATGTTAAAAATAAGGATTAGATATTAAATAATATTTAGGAATTTTTATTAATTTTGCTGACTGATAACAGAACTCTGGTTGTTTCTTTTAAATCCTTACATGATTTAAATACACACACACACACGTGTCCTCACCTGAGGACATTTTCTTCATTGCTTTTAGAAAAAGAAGAAGGGAGAGACAGAGAGAGAGGGCGAAATATCAGTGTGAGAGAGAAACATCGATTGGTTGCTTTCTTGTATGGACCCCAACTGAGGGTTGAACTGGCAACCTGGGTATGTGCCCTGACTAGGAATCAAATCCACAACCCTTTGGTTTATGAGACTATGCTACAACCAACTGAGCTACACCTTCCAGGGCATTAGAGATATATAATTAAGTACTTTTTAGGTAAAATAATAAATATATAGAACTTAATTTAATTTACTATTAAACCCAAATTGCTCCTACATTCTACATAATAACTGGCCAATATCAAGATGATAGAATTCAAAGAAAGACTTTAATTGTCATATTTTAAAGGACACTAAAAAGACATGACAGATAAATATAACATGTAATCTTGAATTGGATGCTGACTCAGAAAAAATTTATTTTGCTATGAAGGACATTAGTGAGACAACTCATGAAATTTTATTAAGTCTATGCATTAGATAATAATACTATACCAATGTAAATATCCTGATTTTGATAACTGAACTGTGGTTTTACTTTTTTATAAAAACAGCTCTTATTTCAAGGAAATAAAACATCTAAGGATGAGGGATATCATATCTATAACTTTCAAACAGGTCAGATAATGAGGAAGAACAGTAACTCAAAGGTACTGAGTATTTGTGGAATTGGGTGAAGCAATATGGAATTCTCCATACTGCTTTTTCAAACTTCCTATAAATCTGAAGTTATTTCATAGTAAAAGTTAATAAAATACTCCAAAAACTACATATACTTGAAAAAATGGGGAAGAATTAGATAAAAAAAACAGCAAAATGTCATAATTATTGAAACTGGGTGATGGCTTACATACAGTTTTTTATACTCCTCTCTATTTTTTATATGTTTAAAATTTTCCATATAATTTTTTGGTTAAATAATATTCAGTTGGCCAAATGGGTGCATCAGAGGGTAAATAGGCTTTCCCTGTCTTTCAATTTCTTTATTTATTTCAGGGGCCCTCTGGAATATAGACTATCCTACCAGTCAGTACAGTCCTTTCGAGAAATCAGAAATAAAATTAAAATATCTTTAACACATGAAACTTCAAAAGCTTCACTAAAAATAGCTGTTTGATACTATACCATGTAGAAAAGATTCACCGAGCTTCTTATTAGTATTAGTTTTCATAAGGAAAACATCAAATAAATAAATATATATATATATTTATTTTTATTTTTATTTTTTTAGTAAGTAGGGGTAAGAAGAATATTGTACAAAAGGGTGTTCCCATAACAGGGGTATTTTTCCCCTTATATACACTTTTTACAATGTTATTTTATCAGTGTCTTGGGGTTTACTATAGGGGTTTTGCCTTTAGAAATTGTTTTAACTCAATGCCAGCAGAAGCTAAAACTGGAGATGGCACTGTTTGGTTTAGGTTAGCAATTGTGGTTTACCACTAACAAATAAAACTCACCCAAATTACTTTGTAAATTAGCATTTTATGTACCACAGTGTTTCCTATTATCATATAGTGCTTCACATAATAACCAAGTCCCCTTCATCCAAAACAGCAACCCTCTCATATTCCCTCATCACTTTTTGAGCACTGCCTTAGTTACAGAGATGACTAAGAATCATTCCAAGACAACAGTTAAAATTTACATCAAGAGTTCAAACACATCTATATTTCCCCAAAATACAATGTTAGGTTTCCCAATCCCTCACCCAAAGCCCTTATAGGTTGAATGGGTTTACCTATAAATTTCTCTTACTTTTTCCAGCTCATAAAATGCAGTATAATTCACTCATCAAATATTCACTGAATCTTGATTCCTATGTCTTAAATTCTTTTTATTTCTTTTGTTAAGAAGACTAAGAAAAGAAGACTATCTAGTTTTCCTTTTAGAGTCAATTCTGAATATAAAAACCAAGTAATAATTAAGTTGTTTGCAAAGCAATTATCAGTTGCTAATTTACTATAAAAGCTAAGGTAAAGAAGCAGTAAAAGAAACTGATTTACCTTTACATAGTACACCTACCAATAATAACTTCCAACTTAGTTTTCCTCATTTGACTTAACTTCAAACACCTCAAAAGGCATTTTAAATGCCATTTAACTCAGGAATGAAGTCACACTAACCTCCTCCCAGGAAAAATCTGGAGTTACAACTAACTTGTAGAGAAATCACCCAGAACAAACAACTGAACAATAGCTAGAAAGAAGCCTTATAACCTCGGACAGACAGAAGAATCAGCTTCAACACAACCTGATTAAAGTTTGTGCACTGGAGACTTGAGAAAGCTGGCTGAGTGCCCACAGGCAGTAGCACTAGGGGAATAATTAAGTGGCCAGTTGGATCCCCCTGAGAAGAGTGGGGTCTAAACCCTAAGCTGGGATTCCCAGCCTGGAGCACCAGAGCCCAGAAGGTAACAACAAGTGGCAAAAAGCAGCAGGGTTATTTTCTGCCAGACACAGACAGCGGGAGACCCAAAGAGCCATTTAGAGCCATTTAAAAGGCCAACACATAAATTTTCCTTTGCAGCCACTTATACTGGGTTCTGGCAAAGGCAGTGGCAGAGTGGACTAGAGACTCTTGAGGAGAGACTGGGGACTGAAGCTCTGGGGAGAGAACTGGAAGAATATATGCTGGGATCCAGGTGCTGAGTCATCTCCCATACAGCAGCAGCCATCATGCTCAGGCAGACCACTTCCTCAAGTGGCAGCAGTCTGAGAAGAAACAATAGCCCCAACACCAGGAGGGACTCTGCCCCAGCTCTGTGGTGCTTAAGCCTAACTGCTGAGTGCAGAGTGACTAGATTAACACCGAAGCAGTCAGTCACAGACAGTAGATCTCTAGTAATCTCAAATAGGCTGCCTAAGAGGCAGATGGGGTCACCATCTCACATCACCAAAGGCAGATCCAGAAAAAAAACAGGGCACCTGCACAACAACATATAAGACATGGTGGATGGAGAGAACCTCAGTCAACCAGCTGGAGGGAAGCACACACCAAAGAATGACCCAACAACAATCAAAACCCAGTTGTATCCAGAGAGCCAACATAAACAGCACAAAAAGCATCCAAAGAGCATCAAGTTCAGGAGATCAAGGAGACTGCCCCACTGAATCTTACAAGTCTCCTACCATAGAAAGTTCACACCACAAACTCAGAAAGTCAAAAAGATCAATTTAAGAAGAAGAGGCAAACAAGAAGAGTCTCACAAATAATGGGAAGACAAAGAACCCCCAATAGAAAGGAAAGGAGGAATCCTCACAAAGAGTGCTAAATGAAATAGAGACAAGTCAACTATCAGATATGGAGTTCAAAACAAATAGTTATTAAAAAGCTCAATGAGCTCAGTGAGAATTACAAAAAACTACAGGGAAACTATGAGGAACTTACTAATAATGTTTATGCAAACAATATCAGCATAAAAAAGGACATAGAAACTATCAACAAGAGCTAAGAGGAATGAAGAATACCATTTCTGAATTGAAGAGCACAGTAAAAGGAATCAAAAGCAGGCTAGCCCTGGCCGGTGTGGCTCAATGGGCTGAGTGTTGACCTGTGAACCAAAGGGTCTCTGGTTCAATCCCTAGTCAAGGCACATGCCCGGGTTGCAGGGAGGTCCCCAGTTGGGGGTGTACGAAAGACAACTACACAATGATGTTTCTTTCCCTCTCTTTCTCCTTTACATCCCCTCTCTCAGAAAATAAATAAAAACTTTTTTTAAAAAAGCAGACTATATGAAGCAGAGAATTAAATCAAATCAGCAAGCTGGAAGACAAGGTAAAAAAAAAAACCCACACAAAGACCAAGAAAAGGAAAAAGACTCAAAAAGAATGAACAGGCATTAAGGGAACTGCAGGACAACATGAAATGTCATAATATCTGTATAATAAGGATACCAGAAGGAGAAGAGGACGAGCAGGGAACAGAAAATCTGTTTGAAAAAGTAATGATGAAAAAACTTCCCTAATCTGATAAGAGAAAAAAATCACACAAGTACAGGAAACACAGAGGGTCCCAATCAAGAGGAACCCAAAGAGGCCTGCTCCAAGACACATCATAGTTAAAATGGCAAAATTCAAAAACAAAGAGAGAATCTTAAAGGCAACAGGAAGTAACACACAATGGAGCCCTGATAAGGCCCCGATAAGTCAGCTAGCAGCTGACTTCTCAATGCAAATGCTCCAAACCAGAAAAGAATGGCAAGAAATATTCCAAGTAATGAAACCCAGAGGCCTGCAATTGAGACTACTCTACCCAGCAAAGCTCTCAGTTAAAATGGAAGGCCAAATAAGGAGCTTCCCAGACAAAAGAAGGCTGAAAGAATATACCTCTACCAAACCAGCACTAAAAGACATGCTAAAGGGAATGCTTTAAAAAGAGGAAGAAGTAGAGTAACAGAGAGAAGCACAGGTACAAAGGGAGCAAAATGGTAATGAATAAGTACTATCCATAATAACCTTAAATTAAATGGATTAAATGCTCTAATCAAACGACACAGAGTAGCTGAATGGATAAGAAAACATGACCTGCACATATGCTGCCTATAAGAAAACCACCTTAGAACAAAAGACTTACACAGACTGAAAGTGAAGGGTTGGAAAAAATATTCCAAGCAAGTGAACAGGGAAAAAAAGCTGAAATAGCAACACTTAAATCAGAAAAAATCAACTTCAAAACAAAGGCCACAGAAAAAGACACAGAAAGACACTCATAATATTCAAGGGAAGAATCCATCAAGAAGACATTGTAATCATTATTGCACCTAACATAGGAAAGAGTACCCAAATATATAAGAAAAATCTTGGAGGACTTCAAGAAAGATATAGATAGCAACACAATTATAGTAGGGGATTTTAACACCCCATGGTCAACAATGGAGAGATTTTCCAAACAAAATATCAACAAGGATATCGGGGCACTTAACAACACACTAGATCAAATGGCCTTAATTGATATATATATATATATATATATAGAACCTTTCATCCCAAAGAAGCAAAATACACATTCTTTTCAAATGCATATGAAACATTTTCAAAGCTGAACCACATGATAGGACACAAAACAAGCCTCAACAAATTCAAGAAAATTGAAATCTTATTGAGCTTTTTCTTGGTACACAAGGGCCTGAAACTAGAAACCAACCTCTAAAAAATACTGCAAAACTTGAAAACATTCAAATTCAAGGAGACTGAATAGCATGCTGGGTCAAGCATGCTTGACCAATGGATGGGTCAAGAATGAAGTCAAAGAAGAAATCAAAAAGTTTCTGGAAACAAATGAAAATGAACACAGAGCAGTCCAAAACCTATGGGACACAACAAAGGCAGTCCACAGAGGGAAGTTCATAGCAACACAGGCCTACCTAAAAAAGATAGAAACATTTCAAATACACAACTTAACCCTACATCTACAAGAAGTGGAGAAACAACAGCAAACAAAGCCCAGACTGAGTTGTGGGAAGGAAATAATCAAAATCAAGCAGAATTAAATGACATATAAACTAAAAGAGCAATTCAATGGATCAGTAAGTCCAAGAGCCGGTTCATTGAAAAGATAAACAAAATCAACAAGCCTTTAATCAAGACTCATCAAGGAAAAAAGAGAGAGGACCTAAATAAAGAGAAATGTAAGAGGAGAAATTGCAACTGATACTACAGAAATAAAAAGAATTTTAAGAAATTACTATAAATAATTATATGCCAAGAAATTTGAAAACTGGGTGAATGGGTAAATATCTACAAAAATATAATTTTCCAAAACTGAATCAAGAAGAAGCAGAAAGCCCGAACAGACCAAAAACAGCTGGTGAAATTGAAGCAGTAATCAAAAAACCTCCGGCACACAAAAGCCCTGGACTGGATGGTTTCACAGAAGAATGTTACAAAACATTTAAGGAAGAGCTAACCCCTATCCTTCTCAGACTATTCCAAAAACATCCAAGAAGAGAGAAGAATCCCAGACTCTTTGTATGAGGCCAGCATCATTCTAATCCCAAAACCAGATAAAAACACAACAAAGAAAGAAAACTACAGGCCAATATTGTTAATGAACATAGACACTAAATTCCTTAACAAAATATTGGCAAACTGCATCCAGCAATACATTAAAAAGATCATACACCACAATCAAGTGAGGTTCATCCTTGGGATACAGGATGGTACAATATTCACAAATCAATAAATGTAATACATCACATAAACAAAAGGAAAGACAAAAATCACATGATCACATCAATAGATATAGAAAAAGCATTTGGTACAACACCCATAAAAACACTCAGCAAAATGGGAGTAGAGGGAGCATGCCTCCATATAATAAAGGCCATATATGAGAAACCTACACACAACATCATACTCAATGGGTAAAAATTAAAAGCTTTCCCACTAAGATCAGGAACAAGACAAGGATGTCTGTTTTCACCACTTCTATTCAACATAGTATTGGAAGTTCTAGTGACAGTGATCAGACAAGAAAAAGAAATAGAAGGCAGTCAAATTGCAAAGGAGGAAGTAAAGCCATCACTGCCAATGACATGATTGTGTACATAGAAAACCCTATAGACTCCACCAAAAAAACCCCACTCAACCCCACATGTGAATTTGGCAAGACAGCAGGATACAAAGTCAATATTCAGAAATCAAAGGCCTTTCTGTACACCAACAATGAAATATCAGAAAAAGAAATCAAGAAAAACATTCTATTTGCTATAACAAGAAAAATAAATTACCTAGGAATAAACCTAACCATGGAGGTAAAAGACCTGTACTCAGAAAACCACACATCACTGAAGAAAGAAATTAAGGAAGACACAAACAAATGGAAGCATATACCATGTTCATGAATGGGAAGAATTAACATCATCAAAATGTCCATACCCAAAGCAATTTATAGATTCAGCACAATACCTATTAAAATGCCAACAGCATACTTCACAGATCTAGAACAAACCTTTTAAAAATTTAGATGCGACCATAAATGACTCCAAATAGCCACAGCAATTTTGAGAAAAAAGAACAAAGTAGAAAGGATCAAAATATGTGATGTCGAACTATACTACAAGGCCACTGTATTCAAAACAGTCTGGTATTGGCATAAGAACAAACACAGAGATCAATGGAACAGAGACCAGAAATAAACCCAAGTCTCTGTGGTCAATTAATATTCAACAAAGGGGGCAGATGCATAAAATGGAGTAAAAATAACCTCTTCAACAAATGGTGTCAGGAGATCTGGACAGCTACATGCAAAAAAAAAAATGAAACTTGACCACCAATTTCCACCATACACAAAAATAGACTCAAGGTGGATAAAAGACTTAAATAGAAATTGAGACACCATAAAAGCCCTAGAGGAGAATATAGGCAGGAAAATCTCAGATATTCCATGCAGCAATATTTTCATCAATATGTTCCCTAGAGCAAGGGACATAAAGGAAAGAATAAACAAATGGGACTTCATCAAAATAAAAATCTTCTGAACTGCTAAAGAAAACATCAGCAAGATGAAAAGGAAACCAACTGTATGGGAAAATATACTTGCCAATGATACCTTGGACAAGGGTTTGATCTCCAAAATATATAGAGAACTCACATGACTCCAGACCAGGAAGACAAACAATACAATTTAAAAATGGGCAAAGGAACTGAACAGATGCTTCTCCAAGGAGGACATACAGAGGGCTCAGAGACATATGTAAAGATGCTCAAGATCACTAGCCATCAGAGAGATGCAAATTAAAACCACGATGAGATACCACTTCATATCAATCAGAATGGCCATCATAAACAAATCAACAAACAACAAGTGCTGGGGAGGGTGTGGAGAAAAGGGAACCCTAGTACACCATTGATGGGAATGCAGACTGGTGCAGCCATTGTGGAAAACAGTCTGGAATTTCCTCAGAAAAACTAAAAATGGACTAGTCTTTGGACCCAGTAATTCCACTGCTAAGATTATACCCTAAGAATCCTGAATCACCAGTTCAGAAGAACTTCTGCATCCCAATGTTCATAGCAGCATAATTTACAATAGCCAAGTGGTAAAAGTAACCATCAGTAAATGAATGGATCAAAAACTATGGAACATTAACACAATGAAATAATATGCAGAAGGGAGAAAGAAGGAACTCCTACCCTTCAAGACAGCATGGATGGAACTGGAGAGCATTATGCTAAGTGAAATAAGCCAGGTGCTGAAAAACAAATACCATATGATCTCACCTATAAGTGGAACCTAATCAACAAAACAAACAAGTAGGCATATACATAACCAGAGACACTGAAATTGACAACAAACAGACAGTAACCAGAGAGAAGGGGACAGGGTAATAACAGGGAAAAAAGGGGGAAGTGTTGCCAAGGAACATATATAAAGGACCCATGGACAAAGCCAAAGAAGGGCAGGACTGAGGTGGGAGTGGGTGGGGTGGTGGAAGGAGGTGGCAGGAAAATGGAGACAACTGTATTTAAACAACAATAAAAATAAATTAAACAAACAAATAAATAAATAAGAGAAATAACATTATAGTGGCTGCAGGGGCTTTTGGTGATTCCCCATCACCTGGAATTTCATTTATATGGCCACAGGCTCCAGGACAGGCTCCCCCCTGGCTAGAACATGATTATGATGTTGGAGACCCAAATGAAGTAGCAACTCCCAAAGGCTACACCATTATTTACAGGAAGAACAAGAGAAAATTTTGAATCCACGAAAAAGACAGTGCCCTGGCTGGTATGGCTCAACTGGTTGGGTGTTGTCCTGCAAAACAAAAGGTCTAAAAATAAAATAAATAAAAATAAAACAAATGCCATTTATCCGAACCACCCACTGAAAGTAAACAGCTTACTTGATACAAGCTATCAAAAACTAGGTGTCTAATTAATACTCTAAATCAAAATTTTTCTCCTTTGAAATCTGATATTTTGTACTCTAGATAATGACATGCAATATGTATGAAGCAGGCATTTTATCAACGTAGTGAGGTAAGCACACTATCACACCACTACATAATTTTAAATGAAAGAAGTAATTCTTTATACTGTCCACAGAATTCTGAAAAGCATTCACAGGTTTTTTTTATTTAAAATATGAAATAATAACAGTTATTCCAAAATAAATTTGCTGAATACGAACATGACATAAAGTACAGTTTTGTAAAACAGCTTGTTAAAGGCAGAGAGACATATTAAAGCCTTACTTGCATAGAATTGACATTTAGGAGATTAACATTAACAGAAGGCTATTGATGGATATGGAAGTATATTATTGTTCAATCAAACATTATGAAGTATTTATTAACATAGACTTCAAGCTATATCTCTAATTCAAGAACATAAAATGGGTTATTTTTATTTGCAAAATCCTGACAAAAACATAACATTAGTTAACATTATCTAACCTTGATGTCTTTGAGCTTGATTTCTGCACTTGTAAAAGTGATACATTTAATTTGATTCTCTCTAAATTCTCTTCCAGGTCTAAAGTATTGTAGGGATTTCAAATTATTTCCAAGGGATTCAATGGTTTCCACAAGATTTGGAAGTCTTCAAGTTGCACCCCATATGCTTGAGCCAGCATACTCCTGAACTCAATTTATGTATTCACATATTCAACAATGTATTTCATAAAGAAGTTAGTTATGAGTAAAATACACTGAATAATTATTTCCAAAGTATATTCTTTGAAGCATAGTTGTAGGATATTAAGTGGTATGTGATACTGTATCAAAAAGGTCACATAACTACCCACATAAATCATAGAAACTTGAAAATTGATCACAATATTTGGCATTGGTCACCTAAGTTTGGAAATGGTCAGTTAAACACAGGTAAATGGCTTTAAATGGCTTTCTATTCCACAAGACTTCTTAATATCTTTTATCATATAAAAAGACAATTTAAATTTCCAAGAGAAAAAGATATATTACCAGTGTGGAGATACCTCAAAAAATTAAAAGGGGAACTGTCTTATGACCCAGCAATTCTACTTCTAGGAATTTATCTGAAGAAACCAAAAACACTAATTCAAAAGAATCTATGTACTGCTATGATCACTGCAGCATTATTTGTAATGACCAAGATTTGGAAGCTGCCCAAGTGTCCCATCAGTAGATGAGTGGATAAGAAAGCTATGATACATTTACACAATGGAATACTGCTTAGCAATAAAAAGAAGGAAATTTTATCCTTTGTGACAACGTGGATGAACCTGAAGACCATTATGCTAAGTGAAACAAGCCAGTCAGAGAAAGACATGCACCATATGATTTCACTCATATGTGGAATATAATGAACAAAATGAACTATCAAGGTAAAGAGAGACTGACTCATAGATAGAAAGCAGGCTGACAGCTGTGGGGTGTGACTTAGGGGGCTGAAGGGATTGAGCAAAAGAGAAAAATAAGAGAAAGAATTCATGGACACAAAACAACAGCATGGTGACTGCTGGGGAGACTTGGGTTAGGGGGAGGGGGACAAGGACATAAGGGAGATAAAGGGTGATGGACAGAGACTTGCCTTGGTGTAGTAGATACAATATACAGCATACAGATGATATGCTGTAGGATTGTGCACCGAAACCTGTATAATTTTGTTAACCAGTGTCACCCCAATAAATTAAATAAAAAGGAAAAATTGAAAACAACACATGAAGAAATGAGAAAAATGAACAAACTCATACACACAGATAACAGGATGGTGGTTACCAGAGGGAAGGGGGTTGGGACAGTAAAGGATAAAGGAGGTCAAATATATGGTGGTGGAAGATTTGGCTTTGGGTGGTGAGCACACAATGCAATATATAGATGATGACGTATCATACAATTGTACACTTGTAACCTATGTAATCTTATTAACCATTGTCACAGAAATTAATTTAAAAAGTAAAATAAATAAAATTTAAAAAATAATCCTTTCATTATAATAAGAGGATTAAGAAAAACAACCAAAAGACTCGGTATTGAGTCAGCTTGTTGCTGGTCCCTTAATGTTCTTTTATCCTGGTTCCTTGTGATCAACCTGAGTTATCTGGATTATTGTCAATATCACAGTTTCTCCTGCATCACTCCTGCCTCCATTCTTCCAGGTTCTGTAGCTTTCATCTTGAATCTTAATCTTCACCTATATCTGAGCACACTAAAGCAAGCAAATACATCTAGTGAAATTGCCTTCAGTGACTATGCCCTATGCACTCCCTCCCAGAATCTTCTCCAGACTCAGTTACTAAGTTTCTTAGTATGATTCATTCAACAGCCTCACCTACTACCGTATACAATGCTCTCCTCAAGATATACATTTGCTAAGGATATTATGTCACCTCACATACTTTTTTGTATTAAATAATCTATGTCTGCCACTACGGGAGTGGCTAAAAAGGGTTTGAAAATAGAAGTCAGATTACTCTAGCCTTGTAAA
Source organism: Tonatia bakeri (assembly GCA_004024845.1). Classification (NCBI taxonomy): domain Eukaryota; kingdom Metazoa; phylum Chordata; class Mammalia; order Chiroptera; family Phyllostomidae; genus Tonatia; species Tonatia bakeri. Next base: position 45,336 of record PVIA01001588.1, read on the forward strand.
AATATTTGCAGTGATGCAGACCAGATAATAATTTCTCTTCTGGAACTTAGTTAAAATAACTGGTGTAGCTGATATCACATGGTTCAAGTAAAAAATCAGAGTATTATACATAGGCAGCTTGCATCACTCAGACTAATACATACACGATAGAGTTTCCTATAAGATTTTTGAAAATTAGTTTTATCTATAATTTTATTTTTGAAAAATAGTTTTTATTTCTATAGCAAATGAAATTTTGTATATTCACACAAAAATACCAAATTCATTTGCCGGGTTGAACTCTCAGAAAAACAAAAGTTACTTCAAATCTTCTATTTACCTGCTAGAGTTACAGCTGCCTGCTAGAGAATATTATGTGGAGGAAATAAAACCTGTATATTTTCTCAAAAAGGTGAAGAAAAGAAGATATAAATTGTGACTAAATGGAGAAACAGTACAAATAAAATTAGCACAAAAATTGTTGTACTTAGTATAGTTGTTTTCAAATATATTATTTCAAGTAGATAATTTTGCTAAACAGTAGCTTATATATTATATATTATATATAATTATATAGCAATTTTAAATCATGTTGTATTAACAATTATATAACAAATTCAAATCAACCAATATGAATTGTTGGCTGCTGATCAACAAGAAAAATTTCTCTTATGTACATAATAAAGCAGGCCTGTTTAGCAACATAGTATAGCAACTTTAACTACAAAGCTGCTTTAGAAGTAATAAACTGCTATAAGAGAAAAAAGTAGGCTCCAACAGTTAATAGCTTGAGTTTGCTGGCACTAACAGCTAGGCCATGGTGTTCTTCCACAGAATATGAACGATCTCACACAAAACACCAAACAAGGACCCTCTATGACAATGATGAAGCAAGACAAAAACAAAACCACTTCAGGACCATGTCTAGGTACTGATACATATAAGAACATTGCATAAACCACACTAATGATTAAATGTTCCCCTCATCCAACTAACATAACAGTTGCTTCTTTAGTAATTACAGCTTTAGCCTATGCTGTTCCTCTCGCCTCCTAGATAAATATTCTTAGGTTACAAGATGATAGCACTGTCCCCTATTTTCTGACAATAGTCAATTATGCTTCTCTGAACTTTCCTAAAATCACCTAATACAAGCCCAAATCCTCTAACAAGCCTCCCTAATACCCTCTCACTGAGATGTCTCATGGTTCCCTGTGGTGTGTAATCTCCCTTGTTGTAATAAACACAACTTCTGCAGTATTTGGTTGATGAGCATAGGCACTGCATTTCCTTTCAAATATTCCAAAACTCATCCTACGCATTATTTTGACCAGTCTTTTTAACCTGAAAATTAAATCAGTATGATTTGGGCATAAGAATAGGCAGAAAGATGGAAGAACATTGTTAACCCAGATACAAATCCTAGCTCACAACAAAAATTAATATATGACAAAGGAGTATCGTAACCAGCAGAAAAAGAATCAGTTAATAAATGGTATGATAACTGGCTACTTGAAAAAAGAATCAGTTTAGAGCCACACTGTACACCAAAACAAATTCTGTTGAGATTGAAAAAAGTTAAAATATAAAAGATTTAAAAAAATGAAAATGAAAGAAAGTAGAAATGAATATTTAATCAAAACTGAATTTTAGAGGCATTTCCTCACTTAGGAGAAAAAAAGGAAGGGATCAAAACTTAACTATACAAAAAATATAAATGTCATTATAACTGAAATCTTTAATAAAGGTCACTATTTGGCAAGTAGGGCTACTACCTGAAATCTTTAATGAATACAAAGTTATTGCTATTAAACTAGTATGTAAATGATTTATAGATTATAATGTGGGACACCAATATGATCATCCTATCATTAAAATAAACTATGACACTTAACCCTATGATTTTTTGCAGGCACATCTTCAAGTGAAGACAGAGAAATGTACTAAACTTCAAAAATAGGAATTTTGTTTAAATAATCCCAAAGATAAATTTGGAAATTATATAAGATTTTAAATTAGCTCTATACTGAGACAAAGTATGACAGCACTGTTTGTTTTTAAGAACATTAAGAACTGCCATATTAAATAAGACTAATAACCCAATTTGCCGACAATATACTAGCATGAAAGGACATTTTGTGAGAAAATGTGATTGTTCTCTATGGTAACTTAAAAAGATTACAAACATGCGCACTTCCTACAAGTCTGTAATCCCTTACTCAAGTCTGGTCCTATATGCTAGGATGAGCAAAACAGAAAGCCTAGAGTACTGAATAATTTGACTTTGGTTTTTAATTCTAAAATATATATGTATTTTTTAAATTTTATTTGGTTTTTAAATTTGTTAACACCTCAATCATAACAAGGTAACTTATTTTTTCTGATTTGCATCCATTACTATTATTAAAGATGCCCTTCCTCTGTTGTTCATTTTAGTAATAAGAGCATGAAGTCACTGCGAAATGCTTTATCCATAATAAGTCATCCTGCAGTGTCAACTGTACTACCTTTTTATACCAGTTTATTCTACCAGTTTATAAGTACAGAATGAGACAAGTCCACCCATGTCAGGGAATCTTGTATAGTTCTTTTAAAGAATGAAAGTTGAGGAAATGAGGAATTGTGTTCATAGTCTTGTGCCAATTTCATTTACAGAAACCCCCAAGTAAACTAATGCAAAATAAGAAGATTGTGGAGACATTAAAAAAGCGTGAAGATATTAACAGTCAAGGATATCTAGGTACTTAATTCTCTTTTCATCTCTCCAGGGTCCTGGAAAGCCCAACTCTTCATAGTCTACACCTATGTTTCTGATTATACATATTTATCTGGCAATATCTGATATTATGTCTAATATGACATCATGATTACAAATCCATTTCCCTAAAGACATTACACTAGTTATCTAAATGTTGGCACTGACACCACGACCATTTATAACAAAAAAAAAATAGTTTAAAAGTGATGATGAATAGTGAATTGCCTAAATTAAGAGTTTATTCAAAACTTTAGGGATTATGACATCTGGTCCTGGTGATGTATTTATTTTGTCTATTTTGTCAATTAGCTCTAGAATATTCCTAGAACATTGCGTGTGTTTGTCACTGTGCATCTAATACTTCTGAATTGTTCCCCTAAAAAGATAATTGGAAAATAAGAATGTTCCTAATACCTTCTTCAGTAAAAATTAAAGTAAATTTAAATGAATCTTTCTGTGATCTCCTTTTCCATATCTTTTTGAAAATTATATACCATGTTCCTAAAGTGGTGACACTCTTTCACTGAATGGTTCCTTGTTTTTTATGTAATAAAAATTTTATTTAATAAAAGCATTTTTTAAAAGGTCATTCAAAATAATATCTAGTTTGTTCTTAATACATCACTCTATCACTGTGATTTTCAACATTTTTCATCTCATGGCACACATAAACTAATTTCATTTACAGAAACCCCCAAGTAAAATAATGTAAAATAAGAAGAATGTGGAGACATTTGCCAATGTCACAAAAAATAGGTATAACTTTGATTCATTCACACTGGATGGCTATTGTTGTGCTGGCTGTTGTCATTTCTGTTATTTGACAATCTAAGGGAAAAGAGGTCAGTATGCCTAACTATGCAATCAGGTACTACATGTTTTAGAAATTCTTGTAACACACTCCTTGAAAATTGCTGCTTGATCAGCTTCCTTGCTCTCATTTACTCATTCATTCATTCAACAAATATTTGCCTTCTGTGTGGCAAGCACTACTCTGTAAATTGGTGAGACAGCTGTAAACAAAATGAAGTGCTGCCCTTATGGAATTACATTACTATAGGAGAAGCAAATAAATATGTAATTTAATAACAGGTAGTAGTATAAGTGTTATGAAGAAAAAAGTAATCAGGATGAGGGTTGAAAATAAAGGGAGTGAACAACGGTCAGTAAAGATCTTTCTGAGGTTAACAGCTGAATGAAGAAAGGAATGACACCCTGACTGGTGTGGCTCAGTGGGTTAGGCATCAACTTGCAAACCAAAAGTTCTCTGGTTGATTCTTGGTCAGAGCACATGCCCAGGTTGCAGGCCAGATCCCTGGTTGGGGGCCAATGAGAGGCAACTCATAGACGTTTCTCTCTCACATTGATGATTCTCTCCTCTTTCTCCTTTCCCCTCTCTCTAAAAATAAATAAAATCTTAAAAATAAAAAGAACTGAATGATGCAAAGGGAACAAGTAATATAATCATGGGGTGGGAGGAGGAGTGTTCCATATAAAGGAAAGAGCAAATACAAAAGCCTTGAGGCAGGAATTATATCTGAGAAATAGTAACGTAGTTGGTAGAGTAAGTAACAGAAAAAGTAAAAAACTGTCTTGTCAGTAGCCAAATCTTAGAGTTTTAGAAGGCACAGTAGGACTTATTTTTAAGAGAAATGAAAAGCCATGAGAGTTCTGAGCAAACATTGCATGATATGATGTAAATTCTAAAAGAATTATTCTATCTATTATGCGATGAGGCTGTGGTGTGGCCTGAGTGAAAAGAAAGCAGGGAAAATACTTACTAGTAGTAGTCTAGGCAAGAGATGTGGTGGAAAAGATATAGTTTTATTTGGATGTATTTTGAAGGAAGAGTCAATAAAATAGTCTTGTCTTCTCATAGTTTCTATGTTTACTGAAGAATTTATCATGTTGCCTTGTTAAATAACAAAGACGAGGTAAAAAAAGTACTGGATTTGAGAATCAAGGAACAGTATGTTAAATTTAGCTATGTTTCTTACCAACTAACCTGGAGACCTAAGGATATCACTTTAATTCTCTGGCCTCAGATGTCTTATCAGTAAAAGAAAAATATTAACAGTTTCCTTATCTTCCTTATAGGATTATTATGAAGGTCAAATGAACTATCTAACAGAATAAGCTCTGTAATTTTAATTTAACCAATTTGCTAGATTAAGAAAAACTCCATTCTCTTTGTAAAACAGATCGATACTGATGGAACTCTCTAGCTACAATACTCACATTTGCATGCTCCCAGCCTAATTAAGTGTGGGTCAGTTAACTATAGGAATGAATGTATATATGTCTATTATATATAGTTATTAATTATCATCTGTATTATTTTAATCAATGAGCCATGCATATTAATTAAGCAACCATGTAAATTAAGCAACCAACCATGCTGCTTCATTCATACAGTATATTAAGTGTCTTCTATACTGGTTCTTAATACTGACTGTATATCAGAATCTTCTGTGAGGCCTCTTTAAAAAATGCAAGTGCCTACCTAGGCCCCATCCCTAGAGATTTTGATTCTCTAAAATAAGGGTGGAGGTAGAAATCTTTCTTTTAGACAGACAGTTGAGAACCACTAGCCTGTTAGGTAATCAGCACCTACCAGCGATAAGGAAACAAAATATATTTGCCTCTCAAAGAGTTCATAGTATAAGGACAGTAACAGCAATAATATTTTTAATCATAAAAAGGTGCTAAATTTACAGGTATATGCCAGGTGATATAAGAAAACAGAGAAGGGGAAAAAAACTCTGCATGGGCAGGTAGATAAGAAAAGTAGTGGTCTCAGCTGGTTTCATAAAGGTGGTGTTTGAAATTTGATGTAAAGGGTAGCTGGGAATTCTCCAATTACACTAAAGCTGGAAGAGATATTCTAGACAGAAGCAACACACTGAGAAAAGGTATTGGGATATGAGAAAGTTTGGTGCTTTCAGGGAAAACAATATGCTTAGGGAATCACAGAAATGAGGATGGAAAGGTAAACTTCATCTGTATGCATTTCTGAACGGAACTACATAAGATGAAGTTAAGTACTTTAAAGTTTATTGTATAAAGCAGTAATTTCAAATTGCTTCAAGAATTCAAATTCATAAAAGGCATTTCATGAATTTCACAAGGACATTTAAATGCATATATACTAAACTTAAAACAGATTTCAGTAAACCAATGCATTAATCTGTTTGGTTTTTTCGCTGACCCTGGACCAAAATTTCATCTACCATTTCTGTTTTTTAACTTCTTATAAATGTATCATACAGCAGTAGCCTTATACATTTACTTTTTTAAAGCTAGCAAATATCCTACTACCTGCCTGTGGATAATATTACACAAGAACCAATAATAATAATAACATAATAAGTATATACCTACAGAAATGATATAATTTATTATTTACTTTAAAATATATGCCAATTACCATATTTATTTAATAAGTGTTATTTACTGGAGTTTCACATTAGATTTATTTGTGGAGCATCACTGGTCTACAAAGACTGAAACAGAATTTTTTATCAGGGAAATGACATAATTAACATTATAATTCAGAAATAATAGCATTATATAATAACCAAAATGAATTGGACTAGGGTGAAATGAGAGGTGAGAAGATCAGTTAGGAAGTGATTTCAAGAGACCAGACAAGAATATATGATGAAATGACAAGTAGCAGAGATGGCAAAACAAAATAGATAGAACTTAATGACTCTTCAGATAATAGAGAGAAGGATGGTTTTCAAAAAAACAGATTCTAGATTTATACTTTAATTTTGACCATGTTGAAAAGGTACAAGTATCCAGAAGGTGCCAGCTTCTCAGTACTCAGAATAGAATGTTCTTTGCACATTTAATCAGTGAGTACAAAAGAAGTCCCCATTTTAGTAACAGTTCTAATTTTGGAATTTTCTTCATCCATTTTTATATATTTTATTATAGTCTGGGTAATGTAAAGCACAATCATATAACCACTTATTAAAATTAACTATATTCCTATCCAAAGATGCCATAGTACTTTTCCCATTTAATAAGATTTCAATACTATTAGTGTTCTGCTTATATAGCTATCCCTATAACTTCTTTGAAAATTGTCACCTAATGTTATTATAACCCATTAGTGATAGTCATTCCACAAAGAACAAGGTGATTTTAAAACTTTTGCAATAATATAAATATACATTTTATTGCCTTTTCCAATTTATACATTGCCTTCAACTAATTGCCTTGTTTCATCTTCTTGATAACCTTCTTAGGAAAGAAGGGCAGAACTACTTATCACGGTACAGATTTAAAATCTAGGCTCAAGGCAGATAAAGGTCTTCGCCAAGATTATATGGCTGGCAAAAGGCAGAGATAAATAAAATACACATTTTCTGATTCCAAGGCCATTGCTCTTCCTACTATACCATGACTATCTCTTGTCTGAATAAATAGGATGACTATAATCCCATTTTCCTCTCTTGCATTCACTAATTTCTTCTGAATATTTTTATTTAAAACCTTCTCTACCAGCTTTATAACCTCAACAGCCCAATGCCAATTGGTTTCAGAAGTCTACTTTTTCTATACCAGTTTTACATCTGCTAAAACTCTCTTCCATCACTATCACATTCATGAACTGAGAGAATTTGGAATTTTTTTCAAATCTTGAAATGAAATAGTAATACATCAAAGATTAGAGAATCAGGGCACAACTCCCTTGCCCAGCAGTCCAAATTTGATCTCTACGATCCTTTTACATATTTATCTTATGACTACTATTTAATCTCTCCTTCATCTGACAAAATATCTACTATTTCAAATTGAGGACAAAAACTGTATAATGTTTTTATTCAAAATTGTATTTATACAAAGCTCACAAGGTAGGTTATAATTAATTCTATTTATGTAACCTAATTATAAATAAACTCACTTTTATGTAAACTAATTTACAACATTTTAATAACCACAAAGTTAATGTTTTATAATAATGCTACTGGGAATGGAGATTAATGCAGTAATTGAAACTTACTTTATTATACATAAATTGTTTACTACAAAACTAATTTTAATAATTAAAAAACTTGAAGTGTGAAAAATTTAATACTTAATTTGTGTAATTTCAAAAATTTACTGTTTCTTATGCATTTGAACACAATAAATATATTTTTATAAATATGTTTTATAAAAATATATTTATCTATATCATATGAATGATTTAATAGCCTTTTTATTACACATGCCAGGTCAAAAGCACATTCCTAGGATACCATAAAAAAAGATAATAAAAATTACAAATCACTTTATTTCAGAAAATGTAACAACACCTCTATATATTAACATAATACTTAGTTTGTAAGCTCTCATCTCTCCCCTTCAGAAACACTCATTAGAAGTTCAACATTAAAGTATAGTTACCTAAAATGTTTCCCCACTAAACCAGAACACTATTTTTGAGTTCTTATGAGCATTAAAAGTTCTTATTATTAAGTCCATGGCATTTGTTTGTTTAGAGTTTAAGACTCTGGAAGTGTTTTTATTCAGAATTTAAACAATAATTTTAAAACAATGCCATTAGTTCTTTTAAAATGGATGTATTCAACTAGATGTTACCTACCTGTTTCTAACACCATCTTAATAGCTGAACAGTGAAATAAAATAACACTTACTTTATCTGAATGACATCATAGGGTTAACCAGAATGATTTTTCTCCTTCAATTTACAACTTATACATAAATATTACATTAAAAATTTTCTCTACTATTGAGCCTTAACATTATTTGCAAATTCCACTTTTTATGTCTGCTTATTTCCCCCTTTAACTACCATTGCTTTTTAAGTTGATGCTGGTATATCTTTATCAATTCAAACTGACCTATCCACAGAGTTCTCTACACCTGACTGTCTGATGCTGGCATCTCAACAATTTCCAGTCGTGTGTGTGTGTGTGTGTGTGTGTGTGTGTACACGTCTTTCCTCATAACAGTAAAATAAAAAAAAATAAGTTTTAAACCAATTCGAAACTTACCTTGCAGATCTGGAAATACTCTGAAGTCAGGGTTTCCTGTATCTCTTCTCTGAGAACCCCTGCAGTCCCTCCTGAGTGCATGGAACCACTTCCAGCCCCACCACCACTGTTACTGCCACTGCTGCTACCACTGCCAGGGGAGGACGCAGTTAAGCCATCCAAAACTTTTCGGAAATTAAACTTCTTCATTTTGAAAACTGTTGAGAAATTCAAAGGAAAGGATGACTTAACACATGGTACTATACCCAGGTAAAAGTGTTTAGTTTTTCATTAGTCAAGGCAATAGCCAGTCCCCATTTTACTAGCATTGGCTATAAAGGACTAAAGAGAAAGAGATGGGGTGGGGGGGCGCTACACATTGTCAAATTTTTATTCTAAAAAGCATATCTTAGAAAAAACGCACAACTCAGAAAACAATGGTATATTATCGTCATACATCAATTTTTCAAGGGCTTTATCGCCAGCTGTGGCTACACTTTATCAGCAGTGGGGTAAAAATAAAAGGCAGTGTCATCGTCGTCATTAGCATTGTATCATCATTATTATACAATCAAACCACAAGCCAACAGACCAAGACGGTCTCTCTCTCAAGGGCGGGCTTTCCAACTGAAGGTTCAGCTCAGAATATGTTATTTTCAGAAAAATGATGTTTGGGGGGGCGGTACCACCACCTTCCTGGTTATAACCCCATCGTCGTCAACGCTCTCTTTTGCTCAGTAGGAAATGGGGGGATGCTTTTTCCATTCCCTACCTCCATCAACCCGGACCCCAAAGCATCTGAGGCTGACCTACAGCAACAGCTAATGGGAGGGACGAGCGGCGGGGCCAGCTGCCCCCGCTTCTCCCTCCGCCTCACCCTCCGCTACCCCTCCTCCCCTTCCCGCGTCTCCGGCCGCCTCCCGCCGGGCTCTGCCAGCGGCCGCCGCCACGACCACCCGCCAGTCTGCTCTTCCCGCAGCCCAGCAGTGAAGCAGTGGCGGCGAGGGCTGCGGCCCGAGTCCTGCCTCCGCCAGCTGGCTCCCGCGGTTCCTCCCCGGGCTGAGCACAGAGGCGCTGGATTCTCTCCCGCGGACGCGCGAACACAGACACCGCCGCGCAGACATCACGCGCAGGAGCTCACGCTCACAGACGCACACACAGGTGTGAGGGAGCGGCGGCTGGACGGTGGCGTCCGTGTCCCAGAGGGATGGCTATCTGACTCCAGACATAAGCACCTTCCACAGCCGCCGCTAGCTGCCTGTCAGCCGGGGTAGCTCAGGGTGTCGAGGGAGGCGGGCTCGCAGGCGTTAGTCCGACCCGGCTCCAGCAGCTTCTCCAGTCCTTTTGGTCTCAACGCCCGGCGCTCTCCGAGGTCCTAACGGAGCAGACAAGCTCCACCACGGGCTCCACCACAGGCTCCGCCCTCCCGCCGTGGGAGGCAAGCCCTGCCTCCAAACCACCCCCTCTGTTCCCCCGCCCCCTCCTGCCCAGACAGCCCAGAGCCTTGAAAGGGGAGGAGAGCTCCCGGACATCAAAGGGCGGGAGTAGCTTCCCCTCCAATCCTAGGCTCGATAGGGTCAAGTTCCACTGTTGCAAAACGCGGAAGAAATTTGGGGATAGGCCGAAGGAAAAGTCCATGAAAAGGGGAGGAGAGAATTTGGAAAGGTAGCTGGAGTATTTGATTGACAGAGGTATTGACCAGTATGCTGGGCGGCAGTGCTGTTGGGGTTGTAATTGGCGCTACCTGTTGAAGGACGCAAGTGTAAATCAATAGAATGCCTGGAAGCGTAAGAACTTGGGTTCTTGAGTTCGAGGGTTTTGGAGGGTTTTCCTTAGGTATGGCTCTGGACAATTTTGTGAATTGGAAGTGTTTTGCAGTTTATCACCCCTGTGAGCCTTTTCCCGCTTTCCCGGTGCCTCCGTTAGGCTTCCCTCGCTGCCTTGCTACTTGCATAATGGCTTAACGGGTCACCTGAGCCAGAGGGAATAGTATTTCAATAGAATATTGGGATATACTGCATAGCTTTAGAGGTAGTAAATAATTAATTATCCACCGTGTTCCCTCTAATATACAGAATTGCCCCCCCATTTCACATATACAATCAAAGATTTTTTTTAAAAAAGCATTTCTCTCCAGTAGACGGTGTCAAGAACATATTTTAAGTTTTTCCTGAGTCACAATTATCACTGAAAGATGCATTATTGTTGAAGGAATTTTTTTTTTAAAACAGCATCAGGATAGGAAGATTCGTTTCTAAGCCCTGATGCGCTACTGAATTGGGAAAAATTAGTACCTGATTACTTAGTCTGTGAAAATGAAGGTCAGCTCATTGGGCCATAGCCACTTTAGACTTCAATGTGGGCAACAAAACAGAACTCATAGTAATCATCCCAAATATTCTTACATGTAAAAAAAAATCTAGGATGACGTCTTCTTTTTTCTTTTCTTTGTGTGTGTCTAGGAGGTAGGGGGTGGGGGGAGGGAGACCTGAAAGAAATTAGTTGCTCAAGGTCACATATCAAGGAAACGGCAAAGACAGAATAAAGCCCAATTTTTCAGATCCTCAGCTCAATGCTTACCTTCTCCTTTTGAATTTTTCAGTGCTTAATGTCCTTTTGAAACCTCCCAAGGACCCTCAATACTGCCTAATAGTCTCAGGTTGCAACAATAAAACTTTTGAAAGTGGGCGTAGAATTTTATATTTATCCTATCTTGTTTAGCAGCTAGGATAATGTTTCACATAGAATAGGCACTTAAAAGGTTAATAGTTGGTTTACCCATTATTAGTAAAAGATTTATGAGACAGTACCAATATCCTGTTTGGGCGGGGTAAAAGTAAGGGCGGAAACAAATGTTACATCTGATGTTAACTAGATTTTTGGGAGGGTTCCAAATTCTATATTGGATTCCTAACAAAATGTATCTTTGTCTTTACTATTTTTTTACATTTTTTCCGTTTTCTTCTATCTGGCCCATTTCACCTCCAAGCATGGGTGCAAAGTAAAGCTAAAGAGTTTGTTTTCCTCATTTGTGTGTCTGGTTTTCTTTAAATGGCTGGTGTTGGGAGGGGACAGGGTTGCTCTAACTCTTTGAGAAGTAGGCATTATTATCTAAAATAATGGATTTAAATATCTTCTTTCCCTTCATCAGAAAGTCTGTTGGCAACTCTTTAATTTTCAAGTAAATAAAAACAAGTCTATACCAAGTGGTGGTTTGGTTTTTTGGTGAGAGTGAAAACAAACAAACAAACAAACAAAAAACCCTGATTCAGCAAAGAGAGAAGTAATTTTTGCAAGAAAACCCCTTAAACCACCCATCGCTAACACTGTAGTATTTTAGCAAAGTAGGTGGTGATTTTTATTCTAAAACTGGGGGGAGAAGTGAGAATTTAAAAGTATTAGTACACAAAACAGATGGACAGAAATTCCTGAAGGGAATTTGTTGGCTTACTTGACCTCAGAAGGAAGTGACAGTAGATATCCTTTCAGATGGGACAGCAAATAAGAATAAAAGAAAAAGCCAAGTCAAGATATATGTGTTTATAAACAAATATATGAAGCCTAAAAATAAAATATGATTAGAATGCTGACACTATGGACTCTTTGGAACTATTTTACATGTCTTCATTCCTCCACAATAGATATTGAATAGCAGAATGCCTTATATATAGTAATTACCCAGTAAAATTAATTTGAATAAATGATAGCAAGTAAAAATCTTAACATAATTTCAATCTCATAGAGTGAGAAAACCTGTGGACAGAGAATATTGTGATGACAGTTCAAAAGCTGTAAGCACAGCCCTGGCTGAGGTAGCTCAGTGGATTGAGCACAGGCCTGTGAACCAAAGCATCAGCAGTTTGATTCCCAGTCAGGGCACACGCCCAGGTTGCAGGCCAGGTCCCCAGTATGGGGTGTGCCAGAGGCAACCACACATTGATGTTTCACTGCCTCTCTTTCTCCCTCCCTTCCCATCTCTCTAAAATAAATAAATAAACTCTTAAAAAAAAAACGGTAAGCAAAAGAATACAAATGAGCAAAAAACAGAGTGCATTTTGTGTACTCTGGGGACTGGATAAACAATTATAGCCTAAAAATCTTGGTAGGTGAGAGAAGCACACTGAAATATCTATGGAAGCAAATTCCATTCTTAATCAATTAGAGAAGTAAGGTGTAAACCGTCTGGTAAAGGGAATGAGACCAGAGCATGAAATATAACTGATAAATAATATAAGGGACTTTAGAATTGGGTCAGATAACAGTAGTGGAGGACTTTGATAATTTTACTGCAAGCTAGAAGAATACCTTGTGGAGAGGAGTTTCTGATAAGCCCTGACATCTTCTTAAAATTACAGGTTTAAAGAACTGCAAGAAAGAAAAAATAGTCTAAGCTTGGGCCTTGAAGCAAAATCATGAGATTATTCAAACAAGTCTAATACATTGGGAAGATTTTTAGGATATATGTAAAAGATGTATTACACCTCACTTTAAGTGATGTGATCTTGGATTCAAGCCAGTAGTGAAGCTAATAGAAGCTGCTTTTTCACATTCTAACAATAATCAGATAAATGTACAAAGTATGTACATCTTTTGCATTTCACATAAAGAAGATTTGCTAAACTGACTAGGCTTGGAGAAAACAAAGCCAAACCTACTGGGGTTAGGACTATAACATATGAATTCTGGAGAAATGCAATTTAAACCATAACAAATGGCAAGTAAACTCAACATTCTTTGAGCAGAGCATCTACAATAAGCTGGAACTGGGTAAACAGTTTTACATTTAGTTTCTCATATAATTCTCACAATAATCATGTATGGTAGCTATTTATAACTCTATTTTATAGGTAAAAAAAAACAAAAAACAAAACAGAAACAAAGACAGGTTAATAAGTATGCCCAATATCATAAGTCCAATGCAGTGATTTTCAACCTTTTTCATCTCCTAGCCCACATAAACTAATTACAAAAATTCTGTGGCATGCCAAAAATATATTTTTTGCCAATCTAACAAAAAAAGGGTATAATTTTGATTCATTCACACTAGACAGCTATTGTTGTGTTGGCTGTTGTCTTTTTTTTTTTTAATTTGATAATCTAAGGGAAAAGAATTCAGTGCCCCTAAGTAGTCAAGTATTGCATGTTTTAAAAATTCTTGCAGCACACCTGTTGAAAATCACCTGTCTAGTGGGTTGTGAAGTAGGAATTTGGGTTCACATAATCCCAAAGCTCTTTCCTCATGCTGCTAGCTTTCTTTGGAGAAACCAAAGAAATCCTATTATTTAGTTATTTGTTATTAGAAAAGGGGACTATTACAAAATTTAAATATTAGGATAACACAGAATTTTAAAAAGGGTAAAAAGCTGCTAAGGAGTTTGGATACTAGAACTAAAAAGGAATTTTAGAGATGGGGAGTGAGTACCAGAAGCAGAGAACTTTTGCTGTGGCAAGCTAATAGAATCTTCTTATCTCACAAGAAATCTGAATATACTTTAAAATATATTAAGAGTCCCAGGGAGTATCCCACTTATACATAATAAATCAGTTATTCAATACTTAATTGGATATAGCAAGTCAGTACTAAATTGCTCAGAGAGGTTGCAATGTCGGAGAATATCAAAATATCTGGAAGGAGAATTTGGGTAGAGGGAGGGTGATGACTCAAGGCTTACTTTAACTCCAGGATGGCTATTATTAGCAAGTGTAGAGACATTTCCAATCTGCTTGCTATGAGGTACCAAGTCTTGGACTGAGCCAGCTAATTTATCATTTACTCCTGACTCCTCCATCAAGTTATAGCACCATCTTTTATTATTTGCCAGTCTAGGAGTTAGAATTTTATTGAAAGAACATAGTCAAAACACGGATTCCACCTTTATCCTTTCTGGCAAAATTTTGAAGAGGATTAGGAATTCTCTTTCCTTCCCAATCCTCATCCAAACTTTTTCTGACACTTTTATACATTCTTCATGAGGTGTACTGGTTGATAATTACCATCTTTCTGTCATATGGTAGGAAATAGCAATGAGCATTAAAATACCTTATTCAGCCTATTCCAAGCCCACAATGGGAGAAATCACAGGGTAAATTAAACAATGTCATAGCTCTCATGAGTTTCAAATAAACAGTCAGGGGTCATTAGGATAGACATACAAACCATGGCTCAGTGCATAATCAAAGACAGAACTGCAAACACAACTCATCCCTTCTAGGACAAAACTCAAATATTTGCTATTAAACATGTAATTAGAACCAGCTCTTTGTGCATCTTTTAAAACAGATTTTTCACATATCAGTCCATTACATTGAGATATGGTAAGAGAAAGAGGTTTGGTGTTGGGACAAGACCAAGTTTTCTAGCTGGGGCACTAACATGTCCTTTTAGCCTCTAAGCTGTTATACAGGCTATTATAAGGAACAAATGAGGTGTCTATAAAAGTGATTTACAGACCACTTTATAAATATATTGTTATTTTCTTCATTATTTTTTTGCTTAGTGAAATAGGTTATAGGGATTGACTTTAGAGTTGAATTTATCTGTGGATCGACCATTGCTGAAATTGAAGGGGAGGAAGAGGGTTTGGGGTTTGGGCTAGATGAACTTTAAGGTTCTTTCCAATCCAAAATTCTGTCTTTATATGATTTATTTATCAAAGTTCACTGTATTCTCTTCTTAAATACACAAAGCTTCATTGAAAATGTAATTAATAAGCCAGTGAGAGAAAGACAAATACCATATGTTCTCACTTATACATGGAATCTAATGAACAAAATAAACTGATGAACAAAATAGAAACAGAGGCATGAATACAAGGAACAGACTGACAGCTGTCAGGGTGAAGGAAGTTGGGGGCTGGATGAAAGAAGGTGAAAAAATTATGCTATATATTGTTTGGAACTGCCCTGCCTGGTTTCAGGAGCTGTAACCACACCCCTTCCTGGCTAAGGCTGAGTGAGCGACCTTGAGACCATAAGCCACTAAGGAAACAAAGCTTATCTCCTTGGCAGGGGCACCAGCTCTGCTCCTTTTACTTCACCCTGCCTGGCCCCAAATGCTTGATCCATTAGCCAATTACAGGTAAGATTCCTCAAGGGAGGGGCGACCTAAGACAGGCATGATTATAGGGCCCCCCAGGGAAGGACTTGGAGCTATAGAAAAAGGGGGTGATGGACCCTCGTCCCTCCACTTTGACATAGTCTGAGTTCTCACTCTGTCTGTAAGAAGTCTCCTAATCTTCTGGCTGCCTTACTTCCCCTGCCTGACTTAAGCCCGAAACAATGCCTTAAGCCTGAAACAATGCTGGAGGTGGGTGCAGCCCTGTGCTGGAAAGGGCAGGTTTCCCAGGGCAATCAGGCCTAAGAAAGAATGCCTAAAATCTTATGAAACGTACTTGGCTAATACCCTCGATTTAAATGATAAAGGTCCAAGCCTGAAATAAGTTTATTTCCCCCAAAGTTTTATGGCCCTTTAACTATCTGACCCTGACTCAGAATAAGCCCTCAGAGTTCTTTGAATGTTATCTATCATTTAATCATTTCTGCCTGACAATGACTGATGAACTTTATTCCTGTGCAAATTGAACCCAATAAAAGTTTGTCAAGGCAAGGGTTGAGGTGCTCTCCCCTTGAGAGAGTGGCCACGCCATCCCTTTTCCTTCACAGGACTCGGTAGTCCATGTGAACATCTAGTCTCATCCATAACACTGTGGACACTGTGGACCAGTGTCCACGTCAATATATATATGTATGTATTACACAGTGTGGTAATAGTTAGAAGGAAAGGAGGGTAGGTGATAGGTGAAGGTGGGCAAAGTGGGGGGATAGGAATGGAAAGAGACTTTACTTGCAATGATGGGCACACAATGCAGTGTGCAGATGGTGTTTTATTGAGCTATGCACTTAAAACCTGTATGGATTTATGAATTGGTGCCACCTCGATAAATTCAATTAAAAATAAAAAAGAAAAGAGTATTGTTACAGAACAGACCTGGGTAGGGTGCAAATGATATATTATTACCGAATGGACCCATCCTTGTGCTCCGGGAGTCCCCCACCCCATACTAGGTTTGCCTTGCCCACCACCAGGGAAAGACATCTCTCAATGCCAGAGATTGGTGAAAAGGAAAGAGATTATTTATTTAAAGAGTTATACAAACTTAAGAGTGATGATTTAATGTCTTCATTGAGATCCCAAAGTCCTTTAGAATACCCACAAACACACAGTCCTTCCTTCCCCCTCTGCCCAGTCCAGGGTACACTATCTCAGAAAAAGAAATAGAAGTCTGTGGTTCTTCTCTGCCCAAGCTGAGTGGTCCCCAAAAGACCCTGCATGGCTGGTGCACCTGGGTTTAAATCCCAGCGCCAATCTTCCTCTGCTGCACCATTTCTGACTCCTCCCACAATTGGCCACAGATGCTAGCATTCCCGCATTTTTCCAGCTGTACTGGGCTGCCATAGTAAGTCCAGGCAGGTGTGGCCCTGTGGTGTGGAGCCATTCATCTCTAAGCTCTTACCCAGGCACTGTACCCAGGGGGAGTTGCCTCCCAGTTACATCATGGGTGGAAGTCATTCCCATCCCCCTGGCTCAAAGCATGGCCACAGCTGTTTTACATATCTATGAAACCAGCCAAAGGTTACAGACATGTTAAATGACCAAAGGTTATCTGCAAAACTGTTGCTATTCAAAACAACTTTCAATGGCCCTGCTCCATGCATTCCATCCTCTAGCTCAGACTTGTGGGGTGAGGATATAATATATATATATATATTCTAATATTTCCTAGACACCAAGTTGTGGACCCCATTACAAATCCATTTGGGTCCCCCCTTGGCTGTACCCTGTTACAGTATCTATGTAGGTACTGACCAACAGAGATGAACTGCAGGAATCCAGGAATCCTACAGGAATCCTAAGGAGGATCTATCTAGCAATTAGAGATTCCAGGAGATCACATTTTTATTAATATTTACATGCATGTGCATGTATATCTGATTATAAAAATAAGGTATGATTAATATAGAAACTTTAGAAAATCTAAACATTTATTTCTAGTCCTCTTTAGGACATTTTTAAATAAATTGAAAGTGTCCAGTATACATCATTTTCATTTCTGTTTTATTTTTTATTTTTAACCAAATATTTTTGTAATGAACTTCCCCATTTCATTAAATATTCTTCAGAAATACCATTTGAATGTCAATATTATATTCAATCATAAAGATATTTATAAATATGTTTAGTCATTTCCACATTCTCAGAAATTTATTTCTAATTTTCATATATATATGAATAATAATGCACTTTTTTGTTCATACATGTACCTTTCATTAAAAGTTTTATAATAGTAATTCCTCAGATAGGATCTCCTCAATTAGATTTTGTTGTAGGGGATACTGCTATGCCAAAATAATACATTTTTATTAATTTTAAATTTTATTTTTAAAAGATTGTTCCAATTTATACCCTCCTTAAGACCTTAGGTCTCTGTAGAGAACTTATGTTACAGTGAACCTTTTAAAAGTGATGTCCCATACCATCTCCATTGCCTTTTTTGTTTAGATGTTAAAAAAAAATTACAAGAGAGTTTTAAGATCATAAGAATTGGTAAGCACAATCAACTAAACTGAGCAGAAAACATGGCAAGGTAAAACATGTAATTTCAGTAAAGCTTGTCATTTTAGTTGGAATGAAGGAAGAAAATATAAAAGTTTTTATAGAATTTCTAGGTTAGAAAGAAACTTAGTAATTCATGTTTGATTTCTAAATTTAAAAAGTAGTGACATAAACCTCTACTTTAAAAGTATAATTTTATTATATGTTATGTTATTTGAGGGAAAAATGAGAAAATCAGCAAAGAGAGAGCCTGAAGGGTAGAGAAAGAAATATATAGGAATGAGCAAAAGTAGGTTTACAGTTGTAAGTACACAAAACACAGTGTGTTCTTATATTATTATTTATTATTATATTATTTATTTGTATTATAACTGTAAACCTACATGTGCCCACCCCTGTATATAGACCTAAGGAAGGATAATTTTTAGGAAGACAACCAAATTTTAAAAGAATATTCAAAACTTTTAAAAGCAATTTGGGTTTTTGCCACTATTGAGTAACAGAGATGTGAACACTTGGTATTTGTTGAACAAATGAAGATGAGAGCAGGATTCAGACCATGGATCACAGAATCTCTAACGTTGATCTAGACAATAAAAACTACCAAGGCGTGACAGCCTTTCTTCAGTTTGGAATACGGAGACAAATGGAAACAGCTTCTTTTAGACCCAGCCTCTAGTTTCCTGAAGGTTTGATTCACCATGACTTGTGATGATTGCACCACTTTAAACAGCAATATGAATTTGTTTTTGTGATGGCAATCTCAAAATTTAATAATGCTATTACCGAACTGCTCTTTGATAATGGCTAACAAAGGTTAGGATGTGAAGATTCTGAAAATGTTCATATTAATTATTAGGTCTACTAAATTTGGCACACTAGAATTTTAGAGAATAATCCAGGATGCAAGTATGACTTGGCTTTACTATCAAGAAACCTTCCAAGACAGAGTCAAGAGAGTAGAAGGATGAATGACCCCTTGCCTACCCAATTCCAGACTAAGACAAGAGAAAACCCTTTAAGCGAGTCCTCTATGACCAATGCAGGATAAGCTTTCCATTTCAATCAGTACCTTGGCTAGCTTGGGCTGGCAAAACATTGTTGTTCTCTTAACCTTGGCCAAGCTGAAAAACTTCACAAATATTTTTTTTTTTTTCAGTAACAGCCAGAGTGATTTATGGCTTCTTCTATGTCTTCTGAGTTAGAAGAACAGAGATTATTTCTCTGCCTCATTCTTTTCTTTTCATTATTCCCACTCTATTGTCTTTAGCCATAGACCTTTTTTAATGCAAATATTACGTTGTTTGCATAGTTTTTCAAGTGTGTCTGTGTTTAATGTGCTTTAATTATGGAGACCAAATTTCTTGAATTTTCTGGGACAGTTTCTATTTTAAAAATTCTATACCATTGTTCTCATAAGCCATCAAAACCATTTTAAATACTATCCATTCCTCAGTAAAGCACTGTTTTTCATGATGCTGTTTTTAAAATTTGAATGGCAAACCTATGGAGGAGGGAGATACACAATAGTATATTTTTCAGAGCAGGAACTCTGATTTCAGACAAACCTGAGGTTGTTACTTATTGTGTGTGATCTTGGTCTATAGCCATACTACCCTGAACACGCCTGATCTTGTCTGTGTGTGACCTTGGACAAGTTATTAAACATCTCTGTTTCAATTTTCTTATCCATTAAAGAAAGATAAAATTACCAACCTCATAGGATGTTATAAAAATTAAGTGAGAGAATTCTGGCACTCAACACTCTGCCTGGCACATAGAAAACCCTCCACATATGTTAGCTATTATGATTTTTCAGCACCAAAGTCTCACATGAGTATTGGTGGTTGTAAAAGAATTATAAGAAAAATGTAATTTTACCTCTCAACTAAAAGACCCTAACACGAAACTACTAAAATGCTGTTTGTTATGATTTGGACCATAGGAAGTATTTAGCTGGGTGTTTGTAGGTTAACAATTAACTAGTTCTTTTTTTTTATTTTAATTTTAATTTTAATCATTGTTCAAGTACAGTTTTCTCCCTTTTACTCCCAATCCAGTCCCACCCACCCCTCCCTCCCAACTTCCCTCCCATTACCACCCTCCCCCTAGTTTTTGTCCATGTGTCTTTCAACTTTGTTCCTGTAAACCCTTCCCCTTTTCCCCTGAAACTCCCTCTTCTCTCTCCTCTGGTCACTTTCCGCCTGTCCTCTATTTAGTGTCTACAATTAACTAGTTCTTTAGAAAGGAAATCTTTGTAGAAACTATGAGTTTGGAGGAGTTCACATGGGAAGGCCAAGAACAGTAAATCTTAGAAAATAGGCAGTTAACTTAGCCACTTTATCTGTTTAATAAACATTGTATCCTTAAGTCATATCTTAACAAGAACTTGCTAGCAATATGAGACAAAGGAAAATGTATTCATAGAACAGTCTTTAAACATATTCAAAGATGGTTGAATATGTTTAAAGACTTTCAACATGTTAATCTTAGTCTTCCAGACAGAAATAAAACGTGTAAACTCAGTTTCTCTCTGTCCAACCTCCAGTATGGAGGAGATTTGTTGCTGTTTTTGCTTGCTTCTTTGTTCTTTGTTGCTGTTTTTGTTTTCCTTTATTAACAACTTTGAAGATTGGAATAACCATTGGTGGCCACTGATATTTTTCTTGATAATCCACATGAAGTACTCAAAGACTTGCCAAGAAATGATGCAAAAAGGCTGGAAAGAATAAACAATTATTAAGCAAGTTGAGTTCTTTAAACAAGAATGAGGAGAATAATGTGCCATGATTTCAACAACAGATAATGAAAATGACAATGCAAATATTGTATTAGCTAATATACAGCTTGGCTGAATTTTTTATTTCTCTTTGTGTAATTGTATGCTTTTTAATGAAGGTTATTCATTGTGTGTGTGTGTAAATTGTGATGTAAATTTTACATCACTGTAAGACTTATGATGTAAGTAGTTTACAAATAGAAAATAATAAACCTTTTGTAAGAATAAATTGCTCTGATTTGTAAATCTTAAAATATGGTTACTATATTTATAATTCATCAACTCTTATAAAGATTTCCATAGTACAGGAAAAGAAGAAGGCTGTAAGAATCAAGAGTAGCAGCTACAAAAGTAGGTGCTCCACAGGATGTGAGAAACAAAGACAAGGACGAGGCTTTGTTTCCCTTATGCATACCAAGCTTAATGAAAGTCTTAGGCTTTGATAATACAGGATGAAGGAAAAGGAAAAGTACCAAGAATAGATGTAAGAGTGATCTTTATAACCTGCAAAATGGCTCGCAAATATCAATTTTTGTCTGTTTTGTTCATGGGTATTTCCCCACCACTCACAGTAGTGTCTGGCACATGACAGGTATTCAGTAAACATGTGCTGAATGAATAAAAACTAGTACATGATATCCAGGCTTCACGCTAGAATTTCAGAACTGAATTTGAATATATAAACAAGTCACAAATTAGATAAAATTCTTCACTTATTAAAATACTGTTAGGAAAGTAATGTAAATGTCTTAAGCAGAACCCTGTGATTGCACAGAAAGAAGAGCCAATTATTTCTTCCAGATGCCTCAGTAAAAAGAGGTAAATAAATTGAGAAGGTTGGTTTTAGCTCTTCTTGAATCTTTTCCTATACTTAGCTTCCTCAACACAGCTCTATGCTGATTTCCCTTCTACATCTGTGATGTCTCTTTTACCTTCTTTACTGGGTCATCTTTCTCCAAACCCCTTAGGATTTAAGAAGCAAATGCAATGTGAGCAAGACTTAGTAGTTATCACAAATTACTATTTCAAGAAGTTCCGTAGTAAAACAAAAAGAGAAAATGTGAAATCGAAGGGGCTGGAAAGTACTGGAATGAAAAATATTGAGGAGCAGACAACAAACTATAAAGATCCAAGAGTACAATAAAATGACCAATGAGACAAGGTTATAGTTTGCAACAAGTATTTCATAACTTTCCCACTTTTTCCAACCCTCCAGTTTCTCTACCATTGCAACCCTGGTTCATGGCCGTTGGCCCGAATGGAGAAAATGAAGCCATTAAAGGCGAACATTCTAGCCCTCCTACTACCAAACCTTCAAGGCAATAATAAGCACCCATTCATGCCTTTTCACTTTCACCCCACCCTTTTGGCAACTGAAAAGGAATTTCTACTACTAACAGCCCCTACCTTCCACCTTCTTCCCACATTCTCCCAAACTTCATATATGTCTCTTTGTTTATCAGTATGACAATTAAGACTCCTTGGGAACCTCTTACCTTCTCCACATGCAAAATAATTATTTTCCTGATTCTCCAAGTTATGGGTAGTTTGGGGACAAAAATATACATTAAAAAAAAGTTCTGCACAGTTATAAATGACCATGAGATATTCATCCTATAATAGAAATTTTAAAGTTATGGTGAAGGAAAGATTCCCCCCCCCCACACCCCAAACCGTAGAGCATGCTTTATCAAGTGGGAAGGAAGAACTAGAAAATTCCAACTAGGGTTACAATAGGCTTAGGTTCAGTGAGAATGGCAGTTTCAGCTCTGGCCAGGTACCTCAGTTGTTAGAGCATCCTACTGATACGCCAAGATTGTGGGGTTCAATCCTCAGTCTGAGCACATACAAGAATCAACCTGTAAATGCATAAGTAAGTGGAACAACAAGTCAGTGTCTCTCTCTCTCTCAAAATTAAAAGAAAGAATAGCAGTTTCCTCAGCATATTATTTTTTATTTTATTGTTGCTGATGTACAATTGTCTCAGTATGTATTTTTTAATCATTTAAACTTTTTTAAAAATCATGGATTAATATTTTAATTGCTCTAGAGTTTGATATGGTGTTTAGATTTTCAGATAAAAATAACCAGAATCCCAGTATTCTTTTCACTTTGGCATTTGGATTTTTTTAATACAATAAAAAAGCAGGCTTGCCTCCTGGGTGTAAGGAAAGCTACTAGCTGTAAGAGTCAATCAATTGGGAAGGGCATCTGTAGGTAGGAGCTGTGAAAAATTGCCAGCTTGACCTTGAAGATAATGAAAAATAATTGAGACTAGTAGCAATAAGCATTTGTGCCCCACGTGCTGCAATCTTGCTCACATTTTTTATTTGGTTTAAAATTCTGTCCTCTACCACCTACTCACACATATTTATGTGCACTATTAACTTCATAATATATATTAAGGAGCCCTCACAGCTGGTTAAGATGCTTCTTCTAGCAGGCTAATAACATCGCTTGGACTCGATGATGCTGTGAATAATGTAATCTAATAAAACTGTGTCATGTGCACTGAAAAGTAGTCAGAATAAAAGAATAGTTTATTCTTCCCCATCCAAAGATGCAGCAACTAAGAATACAGTTACACTAGCAAAATCATCCTGATTTACCTAGCTCAATAAAATTTTGTCTATATTTCTTTGATTCCATATATATATATTTCTATATATATATATATATGGAATCCAAATATATATATAGAAATATATATATTAGAAATATATATATATTTAGAAATATATATATATAGTTGTAGACTCTCAAGGTTGAGAAAGATATAAAAGGCCACCTATTCCAATCATAATATAATATTTACATATTATATTATATTATAATAATTATAATATTTAAATTATCTCAACATTTGTTCCAGTTGGTCATCTAGCATATATAAATGAAACACCTCCCTCTATCCCAACATGCTATCTTTACCCCTCCCCCAAATTAGCAAGAAGGACTAAAATATCTCTACAGAAGATGTTTCCAACCTTGGTTGTTCAGTGGAACATTCATTAAGAGCTTTTTAAAATCTCCATGCTGACTTCTGGCCAAGATGGAGGCACAGGTATACATACTGTGCCTCCTCGCACAACCAAGATAGGGACAACAACAATTTAGAAATAGAATAACAACCAGAACTGACAGAAAATTGAACTGTATGGAAGTCGGACAACCAAGAAGTTAAAATAGACACATTCATCCAGACCAGTAGGAGGGACAGTCAGGCAGCTGGGCAAAGGTCACAGTGCAGAGAGCAGAGAGGGTTGGGACTGGGTGCGTAAGGCAACAGGGGCACGCAAGACCATAGCGGGCAGACCCTGAGCATGCAAGCGGCAGTTGGCAGACCCTGGCTGAGGGGTGGCAACTTGCAGACCAAGCAAGGCCGCGATTGTGAAGCAAGGCACTGCCTGCAAGGCGGCTGGCTGCCGGGCAGTCCCAGGGTCCCAGCACTGGGAAACAGAGCCTCAGGGAACTGATTGAAAACACCTGTGGTGTTTGAGGCACAGGGAAATACTCCCAGCCTCACAGGAGAGGTTGTTGGAAAGTCCCACTGGGTACACAAGCCCACCCACACAGGAACTGGCATCAGATGGGCCCAGTTTGCTCTAAGGAAGTGGCGGAAGGGACTGAGGTCCAACAGAGAGTGGAGCAAGTGCCATTGTTCCCTCTCGGACCCTACCCTCACATACAGCATCACAACCCAGCCACTGGGCTGATCGCCCTGGTGAACACCTAAGGCTCCTCCCCTCACACTTAACAGGCATGACCGGACAAAAGGAAAAAAAAAAAAAAAAGATGGCTCAAACAGAATTGAAAGCACCAGGACCAGTCAGTACTTTTAAGCAACTGAGAGATAGCCAACCTATCAGATACACAGTTCAAAGCACTGGTGATCAGGGTGCTCACAGAATTGGTTGATTTTGGTCACAAATTAGATGAAAAAATGAAGGCTACAATAAGTGAAATGAAGAAAAATGCACAGGAGACCGATAGTGCTGGAATGAAAGCTGGGTTTCACATCAATGGAGTGGACCAGGAGAAAGAAAAAAAACATACAATCAGAACAGAATGAAGAAACAAGAATTCAAAAAAATGAGGAGAGGCTTAGGAACCTCCAGGACATCTTTAAATGTTCCAACATCCAAATTATGGAGATCCCAGAAGGAGAAGAGGAAGAGCAACAAGTGGAAAAGTAATTGAACAAATAATAAAGGAGAACTTCCCCAATCTGGCAAAGGAAATAGACTCCCAGGAAGTCCAGGAAGCTCAGAGAGTCCCAAAGAAGTTGGACCCAAGAAGGAACACATCATAATTACATTAGCCAAGGTAAAAATGAAGGAGAGAATCCTAGAAGCAGCAAGAGATAAGGAGGCAGTAACCCACAAAGGGGTTCCCATCAGACTGTCAGCTGATTTCTCAAGAGACCTTACAAGCAAGAAGGGGCTGGAAAGAAGTATTCCAAGTCATGAAAGACAAAGACCTACATCCAAAATTTCTCCAACCAGCAAAGCTTTCATTTAGAATGGAAGGGCAGATAAAGTGCTTCTCAGATAAGGTCAAGTTAAATGAGTTCATCATCACCAAGTCCTTATTTTATGAAATGTTAAAGGAATTTATCTAAGAAAAATAAGATTAAAAAAACATGTATAGTAAAATGACAGCAAACTCACAATTATTAACAACCACACCTAAAACAAGAACGAAAACAAACTAAGCAAACAACTAGAACAGGAACAGAACCACAGAAATGGATATTACATGGAGGGTTAACAACAGGGAGTGGGAGAAGGAGAGGGGGGAAAAGGTATGGAGAATAAGTAGTATAGATGGTAGGTAGAAAATACACAGAGGGAGGGCAAGAATAGTATGGGAAATGTAGAAGCTAAAGAACTTATGACACATGGACATGAACTAAAGGTGGGAAATGTGGGTGGGATAGGGTGTGCAGGGTGGAGGGGAATGAAGGGGGGTAGTGGGACAACTGTAATAGCATAATCAATAAAATATATTTAAAATAAAATCTCCATGCTGAGGCTACAACTAAATCAGAATCTCTGGGGTTGGGATCCAGAAATTAAAATTTGTTAACACTTTCCAAGTGATTCTAAATTCAGCCAAGGTTGATAATCACCTCTCCAGAGTCAATACATCCTAGGAAAAAAATTGGTTCTGTAGGAAACCAAAATCAGTCACTCCACAACTTTGACCTATTAGTCCTAAAAGAAGTTTCCTTGGGAATTCTCAGCTGACACTCAGGGCAAGACTCTTCTCCCTGCCAGATCAAAAATTGAATAATTGGTTATTTTTATAAAGTATAAGTGAAAGATTTAGAACTACAAGTGACAGCCATCACATATAACTCCCATTTGTTTTTTTTTTTGTTTTTTTAGCTCTTGAAGTAAATAAATATCCTTTTCCTTAAACTTCTACTCATGTGAGGAAAAGGGAATTGGATGGAAAAAGTTTCATCTAGACTCTGGCTCTATGGAATGATTCTGTCTCTGTTTCCTTACTCAGGAGATGCCTGCCCATCTCTTTCTCATATAAGATATGATAATATCCATGTAAACATTTTTTTAGGACACTGAATTATGGGTTTTCTCTATACTCTAATACAGATATTGTAAAGTTATAATCATGCAAAAATCCTGAGGATATATAGTAAGATATTCAGACTATAAAACATCTGAAGATATTGTTCCCTTCCTTTTTTGTTTATATATACAAGTATGGGCAAAAGTAGGTTTATGTCAAACATAGAGTTTATTCTTGTATTATTATTTACTAATTATTGTATTACTTATTTTTATTAACCTACTTTCTCTACCCTTGTATAATGATATCTTGGAAACTAAATGGCCTAAGTCTTGTTTCTATTTATTATGTCAGTAATTTTCAACTTGATTCTCAATTGCAGCTCTAGCATGCTGGTAGGCTGCAGCACAATAGTGTGTTGCAGGAATTTTTAAAATATGCAATACATGACTATTTAGTCATGGACATGGACCTCTTTTCTGTTAGACTGTTAAATTAAAAAAATGGCAACAGCCAATGCAACAATAGCTGTCCAGTGTGAATGAATCAAAATTATACCTTTTTGTCAGACCAGCAAAAAATATACTTTTTGGTGTGCCACAGAATTTTAGTAAGAAGTTTATGTGTATCATGAGATGAGAAAGGTTGAAATTCACTATTATATATATTATATTTAACATATAGTATATATTATATAGTATGTAGTATATATTTTTATAATGTATAGTATATATTATATAGACAATTGATATCTTGACTAAATGGCCTAAGTCTTGCAGTATTGTACTGTCATGTTCCCCTAGTGGCTGATTAGCAAGTCCATCCGTTCTTAGAAGAAGAAAACACTGCTGCATTTCTAATGGCCTAACTGAACCCAAAATGGATAGTGTGGTAATCACCTGTCCACATGAAGGACGATGGAAATATTCAATAACAGATATCACTTCTTCAATTTCTTTCTTCTCTAGGTTAAGTATACCCTCAATTCCTTTAACCATGCCTCATTAAACATGCCTTTACTTTCCCTCAATATCTTGGCCACTTTCCTCATATTATTCTCTAGGCACATCTAGCCCTCTTTAAATCATGATTGCCAGAGATATGGAGATTACCTTATTCATCCTCGATACCTTAAAATAGAAGTTGTCTTACTTTAAAGATTGAGATAAGCAGTTGATGAATAATTGAAAAAAATATTCACGTGAAGAACCATTAAATAAATGATAACTCGATAGCACATGATGGTACACTATCACCAGAAGTTCATAGTGTCAGGTCTAAGCAATGAAAAGAATGGAGTTGCCATTAACTTTTCAGGAGACAACCTAGAAAGAAGACAGTTTTGCAGGAAGGACAGATCAGAACTTAGTTTGGGACTGTTAATATTTTAGTGCCCATTAGTTAGTATTTGAATATTTAAGTCAGGTATTCAGGGGAGAGATCTAAAGCTATAAGTGTTAGAAAGGCATAAATGTATGAGTCACCAGCATTTAGATGGCACTTAATGGCATGATTTTGGATGAGACCACCAAAGGAATGAGTATAGATATAAAAGAGAAGAGGTACAAAGACTGAGCCCTTAGGGCATTCTGACATAAAGAAAGGAGTAATAACAAAGAAATAAGAATTAAAAGGAGCAGTCAATAAGTTAGTTAAAAAAAAACAATAGGGTATGTTCAGTGAAGGGAGGAAGTATTCACTTGGGTCAAGTACTGCTAGAAGTCTAATAAAATGAGGACTTGAGGTCATAAATGATATTGACAGAGTGGTTGTGGTAGAGTGGCAAGAGCAAAAGAAAGAAAGCATACGCATATAGGAACTGGATATCAAGTGTACAAACACCCTTTTCCTTGGGTTTTGCTGTGAAGGAGAGAAGAGAAATAGCACATAGCTGAAAGGGAAGTGAGATCTAGAAAAGGGTGATTATTTTTTTGGAGGCAGAATAAAAACCATACATTTGTTTATGATTAAGAAATATCCATTAGAAAGAAGGGAATCAATAAGTGAGAAATAGGGAGAATAATTGGAAGATATCCTTGAGTAGAAGAGAAAGGTCTAGAACACAAGTTGAGGTCCTGGCCTTATCTAAAAGTACATAGAGTTTATCTATAATAACAGGGGAGAGAGCAGAGTATATGGCCACAAACGCATTAGGGTGAATAGAAAAGGTGGTACTGCCTTTGAAAGTTCTTTAAGTACTGCTCTATTTCCTCAGGAAAAGGGGAAGAAAGATTAGAAGCTAAGAAGAAGGATGAGGGAGAAAGTGTTGGAGGTTTAAGGAGAAAGGAGAAGGAATGAAATAATTAAGTCTAACAGTGTGGGAGTTTAATTACTAGGCAGCATCAAGGGCCCACTTAAGATAAATGGTCATGAACATAAAGTGAGACCAGTGAGCATGATTTTGTGTTTTTCCCTAGTCATGTCAACTAAACAGATATCGGCATGCAAGAGACATAAATTTGATTTTAACTGGATTGAAGACAAGTGAAAACAAGAATAAGGAAGTGGAAAGAGGCTGAGAGCATTGGCAAGGGAGTTAGTATAACGACTGACTACAGAATTCAAGCTGAATAACAAAGAATATGAAGACATCACCAATGAGATGGTAAAAAGAAAGTAGGATCAATAAGTTTACTGGTCCTGGTGTATTCAAAGGATTGTTGGAATTGAGATACTGGGAGAAATAAACTAGAAAGGTGAGAGGAGGAATACTCCATGTGGAAAGCTTGAAAATGAAATCAGGGTTTCAGTTTTGACAAATGCAAGGTTTGATACATGATCTATAGAGTTGCTGAGGGAATGCAGAAGAGAGGAGGTTAAGAAACTGAAAAATCAGGCAATTGGAAGGATCATCTATGTGTATAAAGAAATTAACAAGAATCAGGACAGCTGTACTATCTAAAAGAGTGACAGCAATGAGGAGGAGTGATTTTCTGGGGGTCAGTACATGACTGCAAACAGGTGGGGTGGTGGGTGGAATAGACATCTGATGACATAAGAATAAAATCTTGGGAGGGAGATAGTTTAGAGGTTGTTTTAGATATTTGTTCTTTATGCAACATACTTGGTGTCACCATTGATATATTTGTTTAACATATATTCTACATTTTATTTTGTGACTTGTATGAAATTACAGAACAAAATAAGTCTAAGGATAGAGATCTGAACCATACTACTAGAAACCTCCGGTTTAATAATTTTATTACCTTTTTTGTAAAGATGTCCAGTGTTGTGAGACATGTCTAGCTTCATTGAAATTTTGATATTTTGTATCAAGTGCAATGTTTTTCAAACTAGTACATGCTGCCCCAAGTAGTCCACAGATATATACTTAAAGGTCCTCAACTTCTATAGGATAATTATTCCAATGTTGTCCTTTTATTTTAATAAAATATTTTAAAATCAATATATATATATTTAATATAATTTGGATGACCTCTTTATAATTGAGGACTTCCACATGTCTTCTGGTATATAGTTTTATGTATATTTAATTATCATTAAAATAAAAATATTTAGGAAGATTTTATCTTCTTTCCTCTTAATAGACTTTAATTATTAGTGAAGTTGAAGGAATACCCATCTTTTCCATTTTCCTTATATGTCCCTAAGGACTCTGATTTTAAAAGAGTAAAATATCCAACATGTCTTGTCCTTTATGGCTCCATGCTGGCAACCATAAAACTACCCACTTTTCTACAGCCTCTAAAGTTACTACTGTATTAGTCAGTTAACATTCTCTCCAGTCTCAATAGCTTTACAACAGTTTATATGTACTTCATATTACAAGTGTCATGCACGTCCCAGAGAAGCTCTCCTCATCATGGTCACTCAGAAACGCACACTAACAGACTTCATCTGGACACCAGAGCAGTAACAAATGGCACACTGGCTTTTTAAAGTTTCCACCTAGAAATGCTACACATTATTTTCAATCACATTTCCTTGGTGAATAATACTAAAGACTGCCCATATTCCTAGAATCTTACAGGATAAATACCATATTCATCAGTTTAGAATTAACATTTGGGAAAATTAGAGTTCTTTGTAAACAAGAAAATTGACTCTAGCTAACTTAAGCAATAAAAAGAAAATCATTAAAAAGACTAAAAAGAGACCATTAAATAACCAGGTTCAGAAAAATAAAAAACCAGAGAAGTTCTGGGTGTCTCCATAGTAAGAATAAAAAAATGGCCTCTTTAAGGTGCCTCTACTGGGGTGAATGAAATTCACACCAATTCAGTCTTTTGGATGTTCATTGAGGGGGTGAGAACTGATTGGTTACCTTGAGTCATGTGCACACCCCATGGATAGGGGACTTCACGCACCTTAATATCGCGTTCCAGTGAGGAGGAAGGTGATTTCCTAAAAGAGAAATCAGTGTCGTAGTGAAAGGACTGAAAGAGGTTCAACAGAAACCAAAATGCAATCTTTTTTTCTGTTTGAAAATTTGAACTTTACTAATCTGTCTCTGCATCTCCTCTATTTTTGGTTTCTCAGAAGTTTATTGTAGTTCTCATGCCCATAGGTTGGGAGACTGACAAGAGAAAGAAGCTGCCTGCCCACAGTTATCTTTTCTAATGGCATGCCCACACAGCTGGCCTTTCTTTACAGATATCGTCTGTAGTTATCATCTCCAGGAGGGGTTTTGCACCTAATGGTCATCAAGTTGTGAGATTAGACAACCATAATTTATCAGAGCAAGGTGGCCTGGGAAGGAAATGATGGACCCTGAGGACATTTGTAAAAGTGTGCATCATGGAGAACTTCCTGGAGAGTGATGATTTGGGGGTGGCAGCAGCTCTTTAAAGAAATCCTGGGCACTCTTAAGTTACTAGTAATGTGATTGGGAAAAGGAGCCACGGGAAAAGATTTTTACAGTAAGAATATGAACATAAAATGAGAAGCTCATTCCACACTGGCACCATCTAACCTTTGAGATTTGGCTACTATTGAGTTCTTCATAAGTACCACCTGTTTTTCCTACTTTGGAGAATCAGTTATAAATAAAATGAGTTATTAATATTTGGCAATGCAGCTTCAAACACTGAATAGAAAGTTTTACAGGCTACTCTGATGAGTCTCTGAAGACAGATGGACTAAGCATGTGTGCATCATTTGAACTGGCAGCAGTTTGCAATGGAGGGCCAAAATCTCATGCTGTCCACCCCGCCCCCACACACCCCGCTTCTGCAGGTGGAGCTCTCCAGATAATCAGAGAGAGTTCTGCACATTCAAGAAAAAGACAATAGCACAAGTGTGGGATGGGTTCAAATTATATTTAGTTACTTTTATTTTTTTTTAAAGATGGATGCCAAAGAGTCTATACCTGTGTTTAAAATATAGAACATTTTGTGATGAACTAATTCTCCCTGTAGAATCTCTCACTAGTCATAAATTAAGCAATCTGCATAGCTGCACTTACTCTTTCAGGCCTTAAGTAACTGCTACTTTATAGAATGGCCCAGATGTAGAAATAAATACAAAGATAAGGAAAGGAGCTCCCATTCCAGTTTGCTAATAAATTGCCACTTCAGTTTCCTAAGTGAATTCCTAGAGAATTAAAAGAGTTGACATAGATTCTGAACTCTGTCAAACTTTAGAAGGGAACTTAAAAGCTAGTAGAAAAATGGATAAATTATTTAGATTTTAAAAGATTGAAGATGAAATAATGAAAACATTAGTCACTGTATTTATTCCTTGGTCAGAGAAGTTTAAGACAAGTTTTCTAGGAGACAATGAGCGGCAGAGTAATCCTTTATTTTAAGGGCTCAGTCCAAGTATGGGCTTATAAATGCTTTACATATCATGCTATGGATTACAGTATAGAAGTGTATTACATGGAATGCTGCTGACTGAGGTATAGCAGACTGAGGCAGCTATTTGCTACAGGCTACACACCTTCCTGGGGTCACTATAGGCTACCCCATGATTAAACCTCCTGATTAAAATACTGCAATGGCTTCTAATTGATCTTAGAATAAATTCCTAAACTTGTGATATGGTCAGCAACTTTCTGGCCTGATCTAGTCCTTGCTTACCACTCCAACATTAACTCCTGATACTGTGCTGCAGCCACACTGGCCTCCTTTAAGTTCCTCCAATACGCTAAGCTCCTCCTCACTTCGGGTTATTTGCAGATACTGGTTCCTTTGACAGGGACACTTGCTCTCCATTTGTTTGTGACTAACTCCTAGCCCCAGATTTTTCAAGCCCCAGATTAACCTTCTCTTTAGTCTTCTCCAACTCTCAGAGGAGTTGAGTCTCCTTACTACACTCTTTTTTTTTTATTCAAAGATATTGAAGCCAGGGTGATTACAAATTAATGATGAGCAATAATTTATACTAGTGATAGAGCAAAGACATTTCCCAAATCCAGAAACAGGTTGTTTGCAAAATCTCATAGACTTTTTCTTAAGCATGAAGTGTGTTTTGCAATTGTACTTGGAAGTCCTGGGCTAATTCTAAGATTGATCCACCCCAAAACATGCTTAAATATTATGCTTTCAGTACTATTTCAACTAAATTTAGCCATAGTTTATAATATTATTTATACAGAAAAAGATATTCAGAATTTTACCTAAAGATACCAAGAATACATTTATCTTGTGGTAGTAGCTTTTCTTTGAAACTTCCCCTCTCACGGCAGAGATGGTAGAGGGGCCCAGGGAAGGAGAAGTGGGAAGGGGAAGACTGCTATAGGAGCAGTCCCCTGAGGCTAGGTTGATGCTTCTAGACACATAACATTTAATTTCCAACCTTGATAGCCCACTTCTATGACCTTCAGTAGAAGAACAAATAGTAGGGGTATTGCATCTGGGAAGAAAGGTTGTGAGTAATATTGAGAAAATACTCCAAAGGTACCAGCTGTTTATAAATCAAATGTTCTTACTTCAAGGAGTATTTAACCTCAAGTCTAGTAGCTAAGATACACTCTTCCCAAAAGAACAATTAGAAGATTTTTCTTAAGCATGAAGCCTGAGGGAAGGTATTTCAATAATTTATGCAAAAGTCATAAGATTTATACCTTCTCTGTCCAAAGAACACCTTGCTAGTGGCTGGAATTCTTGTGTCTGTCTGCCAGATACACAGTGCCTGTGCTGCTAGCTAAAGACTAGCAGTTTTTTTACTTTCCTTCTCTTTGTTTTTAGTATTCCCTGTTAGCTCACAAAGTGCTTTGGTCATTACAGCCTTACATCTTAATGTAATTTCCAAGGATGTAGAGCTCGTCCTTCTTTATCACATTTTAGATTGGCTTCCTGATGAGATGTTAAGAAAGCAGACACCTTAATCTCACTAGAAACAGTTTATAAATCATATTTAAAATGGGTTTCCTCTGTGAAATTGTTTTGCAAATAATGCTACCTCCTCTGTTTTGATTCCTGTGCGTCCCTTCTAAATTTAAAGCTGTAGCTTCATTGACAGTTTTTGCCATTTATCGTCTTCTTATATTTCTATTGTTACATTTTCCACAGTCATTCTCCTAAGTCTATTTTAAAACTACATATGAATCTAAACAAAGAAAAAGGCCGATGGTTCTGTGTACTGGGGGAGTGACCATGGTACATTTTTAGGGAAGAGGACGTTACAGGCACCAATCCGATTCATAAAGGAACAAGGGGACTTCTCTTAAAGTTGTGATTATGAAGCAAAAACAGTGCTTTTTCTAGGCTCTTAGGTTTATTTGAGGGTGGATGTGGCTTTTTTGTTTGAGTTTTTTGTTTGTTTGTTTCACCACTTTTGATAGCACTGACGTAAGTAAAGAAAAAACATTTTCCTCTACCATGGGGAACATCAGAAATCCGAGTATGAAAATAAATGGCAAGGGACATTGGTCTTAGTCTCAGGGAGAAAAAAGAGTGATAGGAGGTTTTTTGGCTTGTTTATCATTATTTTTTTTTTCCACAATGAAGAGTGCTCCACCTAAAAGAGGCAGCTGCTGCTTGGCTCAAGCAGACTGTTGCCATTTAGAAATGTGGGCACTGTTATCAGTCTTTTTACTTTTTCTAAAGAAGCCAGACTTTTATGTGAGCTCTCCCAGTTTTTTTCCAATGTTGGCTCACACTAATACTTTTTTTGTGACTTTACAAAACAGTATGGCGTGTATTTTTCAGGAGACTTTGACATTCATTCTATCTTGACTGATTCGTTGGGAACAAGAAGTCCACATGCTAATGAATGTAAATAGGGAAAGAGGATTAGGAGGAGGGGAAGAGTAGGGGAGACATTCCACAATATATAAAGATAAGGAGAATTGATGCTTTATTTCTTACCAAAATATCTATATTCCACCAAATTGAATTCTTGAGATGTCAAAAACATGTATGATAGTGAGAAATTCCATTTTAAAAAAGAAGTACTATAACCTTTAAAGCAGGCAATGAAGAAAGAATATCAGGATATATAACTGTCATAAGTCTAGGAAGACTCGTTCTTATAAAGAGTTGATATTCATTAATAGCAAAACTACAGAGAAAAGCCATGTAAGATAAATGACAAAATCCAAGATACTGGTTATCTAAGATGCAATCTGGGAGGAAGTACCAAAGGGCTTTAATTGTGTTGTTGGTGTTTTATTTCTTAAGATGGGTGATACGTATATGAAGATTCATTATAATTGTTATAAATCTTTATATGTCTGAACTATTTCATAATAAACACATGTTAAAAGAATAAATGTTAGGCATTTTTCAGACCCATGAGTGTTTTTTTTACCAAACAATTACACTTTCTTTTCAAGGGCAAGAAGGCAAAAGGCTCTTAGATTTTTCTTCTCACACTACAAATCCCTCAGCCTCTGACAGATGACAGTAGTCTGCAAGCTGAACAGTACACTTCAGGTTAGCAAGAACATGTAGGGGCAAAAATGTGCAGGCTGATAGCACAGCTATGATTCCAGTGACTGGAGCCTGGATTTCTGTTTGCTCTCTGAATCCAGCAAGATCTTTATAGAATGACAGGGCTTAGGAGTCTGTGATTTCTATAAGAAAGTAATTAAGTGAGATTAGTAATTCCTGAGTAATAACCAGGCATTACACTGGACATGTGAATTGCCATCATCACCATCATAATAACAATTAACATTCACTGTAACATTTGACAGTATATAAAACAATATTATTTACTTTATCATATCTCAGCCTACCAAAAATCCTTGAAGGAACAGAAGAAAAGTAGTATTATATTTATGGAGAAAACTGCTTTTTCTTAAGATCAGTGAGTTATTAAGTGTTGAAGCACTGACCTCACATCTAGGTTTTCTGACTCAAAAAATTTACTTTCTTTCTCTGCTTTACATAAGCTCAGTGGTTGAACTTGTCCATCTTCTAATAGTGAGAGGTGTTTGATGAAGGAGTTCCAGGATTTCAGCCCTCAAAAAATTAAAAATTACTCAAATATCTCTAATCATCATAGTAAGTTGATAGGGATCTATAGCCATGACTTTATCAAAACTGCTTCTAGACAACTATCTGCCAGTGATTTACTTTCCCTAATCCCACAGTTTGAGTCCACCAACCTGGCTAGGACCATGGATTTAGCCATGTCCAAGACTTGGAGACCAATCCTGTTCTTAATCATGGGTATATTTAAAAAAAAAAAAACTTACTATGTGAATATCTTTGCATTCCAGCATTCCGGCGATTTAGTTTTCTTCAGGTATATATCCAAAAGTGGGATTGCTGGATTATATGGAGGTTCTATTTTTAATCTTTAGAGAAGCCTCCATACTGTTTTCCAATTTCAATTCTTGCCAACTGATCACCAATGTTCCCTCATCTCCACATCCTCACCAATAATTGTTATTGCTTGTCTTTTTGATGTAACTGTTCTAACAAATTTAAGGAGATACCTCATTGTAGCTTTGATTTGCATTTTCCTGATACTTAGTGTTGCTGAGCATCATTTCATGTACCTGTCAGCCACTTGAGAAGATATCTATTCAGATTCTCTGCCCATTTTTAAAATCAGATTATTTTCTTGCTATTGAATTGTACAAATTTGTTATATATTTTGTATATTAACATCTTGTCAGATTAATGGTTTGCAAATATTTTCTCCCATTGTTTAGTTTACCTTTTCACTTTGCTGTACAGAAGCATTTTAATTTAATTTGTTTATTTTTGCTTTTGTTTGGGCTTTTGATGTCATATCCAAAACTTTGTTTCCAAGACTGGTATCAAAGAGCTTGTCCCTACGTTTTCTCCTACTAGTTTTACAGTTTGGGGTCTTACACTTAAGTCTTTAATCCCTTTGAGTTAATCTTTTGTGATTAGTGTGTGATAGGGGTCCGATTTCAATTTTTTTTGCATGTGAATATCCATTTCTATATATAGAAAATATTCAATACCATTTATTGAAGAAACTATCCTTTCTCTTCCCCCCTGAGTATCCCTGGCTTCCATGACAAATATTAGTAGAACAAATATGTGTCGTCTTATAACTGTACTCTCATTGGCTTATGTATCTGTTTTTATGCCAGTGTCATACTGTTTTGATTACTATAGCATTATAGTCAAGTTTGAAATCACAAATTGTGATGCCTCCAGCTTTGTTCTTTCTCAAGACTGCTTTGGCTTTTTGTGATCTTTTGTGGTCCATACAAATTTCATTATCGTTTGCTCTATTTCTGTGAAAGTGCCATTGGAATTTTGATGAGGATTGCATTAAATCTGTAAATCATTTTGGACATTTGTAATGGACATTTTAACAATCTTAATTTTTCCAACTCTGAACACAGGATGTCTTTCCATTTATTTGTGTTTTCTTCAATTTCCATTATCAATATCTTATAATGTTCAGTCTACACATCTTTTATCTCCTTGGTTACATTTATTCCTGACTATTTTATTATTTTCATGCTATTTTAAATGAGATTATTTTCTTTACTTCTTTTTTAGATGCTCTGTTAATGTATAGAAACACAACTGATTATATATATTAAATTTATTTGAGTGACATTGGTTAATAATTATATAAGTTTAAAGTATACAATTCTATAATGCATCATCTGTATATGAGGAAGACCCCAAAATGGAATTTATTTATTAAAAATTATGTATATATTCTTACATATTTAAACTTCAGTCACCTTCAAAGTACTCTCTTTTTGATGCAATACACCTGTCGAGACTTTTTTTCCAGTGCTCAAAACAGTTTCTGAGCCCTGGCTGGTATAGCTCACTGGATTGAGCACTGGCCTGTGAATCAAAAGGTTGCTGGCTCAATTCTTGGTCAGGGCGCATGCCTGGGTTGCAGACCAGGTCTATGGTTGGGGAAGTGTAAGAGGGCAATTGATATTTCCCTCACACGGTGACATTTCTCTTCCTCTCTTTCTCCCTCCCTTCTCTCTCTAAAAAATAAATAAATAAAATCTTTAAAAAATACCAGATTTTGAACCTGTCAATTTTGATGTCTTTTAGTGCTTCTGCCATTTTTTGTTTCTCCTCTTCCATGCTGGTAAAACGTTTCCTCTTGAGGACTTTTTTCATCTGAGGAAACAAAAAAAAGTCACCCAGGTTGAGATTGGGTGATTAGGGAGGGTGGGGCACAGGGGTCATGCCATTTTTGGTCACAAACTGCTGAATGCTCAGTGTGGTATGGGCCGGTCACTCATAAATAGCTCATCATGAATGGGCAAATGCATTGAGGGAGTCTTCAAAAAAAATTCACTGAAGCCAAATGCAGCCTCTCACAACAGTGCCAGCTAGTACAATGATACAGATGGGTTCCTAGAACACTTGCCTAGTGGGGGAAGCTTGTACTATAAGGGGCCTGCCTTCTAGAAGAGAATTCTGGGTTTGGGGGGGTTCCCTCTCATATTGCATTGTATGCTCACCACCCAAAGTCTAATCTCCTGTCACCATATATTTGGCCCTTTTTACCTACTTCATTCTCTCCCAATCCCTCTTCCCCTCTAGTTACCCCCATACTGTTGTCTATGTCCATGAGTTTGTTTGCTTTGTTTGTTTATTTGTTGTTTTTTGTTTTATGAGTATGTCCCACATGAGTAAAATTATACGGTTGTTGTCGTTTTCCATTTGACTTATTTTGCTTAGCATGATATCCTCAAGATCCATCCATATTGTACCAAGTGTCAGTATTTTATCCTTTCTTATGACTGAGTAGCATTCCATTGTAATATGTGTACAA
The DNA here is from genome assembly GCA_004024845.1 of Tonatia bakeri. NCBI lineage: Eukaryota > Metazoa > Chordata > Mammalia > Chiroptera > Phyllostomidae > Tonatia > Tonatia bakeri. The sequence continues at coordinate 84,140 of PVIA01001588.1, forward strand.
CATCTTCTTTATGTAATCATCCATTAAGGGACACTTAAGTTGTTCCCATTTCTTGGGGCAACATTTAATGCTGCAGTAAACATAGGGGTACATATATCTCTATGAATAAATATAATGCAACTGATTTTTGTATTTGATTGTGTGTCTTATAATTTTAATGAATTTGTTTATTAGTTCTAACAGATTTTTGTGGGGTGGACTCTTTTGAATTTTCTATATGTAAGATCATAGCTTCTTCAGTCAGAGACTATTTTATTTCTTCCTTTCTAATTAGCATGATTTTTATTTGTATTTCTTGCCTGATTGCTGTGACTAGGACTTCCAGTTTTATTTAGATGAGGGTGAACCCTTCTTTCATTCCTGGTTTTAGCATGAAAGCTTTTAACTTTTCACCATTGAGTATGATGTTAGCTATGATTTTTCATATAAGGTCTTTATCATGTTGAGGCATGTTTCTTCTATACCCAAATTGTTGAGAGTTTTTATCATGAAAGGATGTTAAATTTTGTTAAATTTTTTTTAACCTGTTGAGATGATCATATGATTTTTATCTTTCATTCTATTAAGGTGATAAATCATATTTATTAATGTGTGTATGTTATACCACCCTTGTGTCTCAAGAAAAAAATCCCATTTGATCATGGCATGTGAAACTTTTAGTGTTTTGTTGAAGTAAATTTCCTAATTTTCTTTAAAGACTTTTTGCATCTTTATTCATCAAGGATATTGGCCACTAGGATTTTTTTTTTCCCCCTTGTAGTGCTCTTCTATCTGGCTTTGGTATTAGGACTCATAAAATGAGTTTTCCAATGTTTCTTCTTCAGTCTTTTAGAAGAATTTAACAAGTATTGGTGTTAATTCTTAAACATTTGATAGAAGTTACCAGTGAAAATATCTAGTCCTGGGTTATTTTTTTTTTGTTTTTGCTGCTGGGAAGTATTTATTTGACTCCTGTTTCAATCTCCGTATTCATTATTGGTTTGTTCAAATTTTCTATTCATGATTCAGTTTAAAACTTTAAAAAACTCACACAAGCTTATTCTTAAAAAAGAATATTGCCTTTTATTCTTAAAAGGCAACAGCATTTCTTTACTAAATGATTTGTCCTCACTTTTTCCACCTTCACAATTCTAACCTTAAACTGAACACCAAAATGCATATAAATCTTGTTTTCCGGCCTCTATTTTGGCCAAGCAATGAGAGAAAGGTATGCATTGGAGGATCTGGTATAAGTTTTAAATATGTGTCAATAGAAATTTTCTATTCTTCTCTCTGAATGTTTTTGAATGTTTCTGAAAACACTACTTCACTTGCTCAACAATGCCAAGGATGTAGGCTCTTTCTTTTATTTTTTTTTGCTGTATCATCTAAAGTGTGTTGGATTTTATCTTCTTGCTATTGCCTCATTGTAACACATATCTTCTGAAGCTCCAAGTTAAATATCTGTATTCAAAGTAGAAAAATGGGGGCGGAAAGTGCACAGGAATAAAGGGAGAACAGTGCCAGTAGCATATGTCCCTTTTTATTAGGAAAAAATTTCCCCAGAAACTCCATAAGCAGATTGCATCTTAGGCCTAATTGGCTAGAACTGGATGTTATGGGAATCCTGAGCTGTAAGACAGACTAAGAAAGAAAAGTTGTCACAATTGGCTTACCAATCATGCTTCATTGTCTGGGGCTGGGCATAAAGTCAGGCTTACATTGGCAAGGAAGAAACAGGAGTGGATATGGAACAGACAATTGATGGTGTTTGCCTTGAATATACAATCTGAAATCATGTTTTCTGAAGTCCCTTTTGGAAACAGGTGAGAAGAGATCTGACAATTTCTTAGGAGTAAGAGAAATATACAACCATAATAAGTATGAATACCACTATCTTCCTTCCTACTTTTATGCATGGCATAATTAATTTTAGTGAAAAGCAATTGCATGATTCCTATTAGTTAAGGGAAATCCATGAAATACGAAAAACTTAGGCTCTCTATTCACACAGAGACTACTCTAGTATATGATTTCTCTCTCCCTTTTCTTTCTGTCTCTCTCCTCACCGCTCTGAAAAGTCATTCATACTATCATTTCCAGGACCATTTCTAAAAGCTACTGTTAAGCCCAGCACACCCTAATTAAGAAAGCCTGATGATCTCACACACACGCACACACACACATTAACTTGGCCCAAGCTAGAGATCCAGTTTATCCAAGAAGTACAGATTGCTTTACATTAATGTTACAGAGAATACAGGTTTCTTTCTCTTTACAACATTTTTCTCATAAGTAGATTGCTATTGTTTTATGGTCTTTTAACAAAGTGCTCCAGCCATTATCCAACAGGTCAGCTGCCACTTTGAACAGGTTTGAAACGCCTGGAGCTCTAAAAACTGATAAGAAAAATCAGAACCTATTTTGGTTTTCAAAAGCTTCTTTGCACTCCAGGGGACAAATATCCTTATCATATTTTTCTCTTCTAAGTAAAATCGAAAAGCAGACAAGCTACAGTGCAAAAGTGAGAACTTTGTATTAATGATCTTGTTCCCAACATGAGGATTTTGTCTTTTAAAATTGTTTGTGTGGATTTAAGAATTTTCCAGTTTTTCACGGTTTCCTCTCTGTTATAAAAAGGAATTAAATGTATTTTTTCAAATTTAATGCTATATGTTTAACTCCTGGAAATTCAAATTTGAATCTTTTAAGCTTCAATATAAAGTCTGTTGACTCAACATTTAACAAATATTTTTGGTTTATTCATGCATTGTGTACCTACCCTGTAATAAGAACTGAAGATACAATAGTGAATAAGATAATGGTCTCTGCCCTTACTGAGCTTATAGTAGAGTGGGAAAGACAGATATTATCAGTCAAAGAAGTTTTCCCAGGGAAATGTAAAACTAAGCTATAATTTTGTGTTGTTTAAGGAAAGTAATATCAGCTGCTGAATTAAAGAAACTTCAGTTTCTCAGCAGCTTAATATACTAATGATTTACTTCTTGTTTATGTCACAAATGAAAGTCTTAGGCACCTTCATCTTAGTCCTTTGTCCTCCTCAATGTCCTCTGAATCCTTTCCAAGTCAGGTGTTAGATGGAGAAGCAGGGCAAGGTTTACTTGTGGCAGGGTTTTATGGACCAGGCCTGAGAGTAATAGATCACTTCTACCACATTTTATTTAGTAACATTGTCACACTTCACTGCAAGGGAGGCTATGAAATGTAATCTAGGTGCCAAGAATGAGGAAGGAAAGGTAGATACTGGTGTGCAAAAATAGTGTCTGCCCAAACCTGAAGGGAAAGTAGCAACTAGCCATGAAAGTTCAAGGGGCAGAGAAGGAGGAGAGAGGTAATGAAGAATGTTACAGGCAGAGAGAACATAGAGTGAAAGACCCAGAGGTGAGAAAGCATGGTATGTGGGAGCTGAAAGTTGTCCAGTAGGGCTGGAATATGGAATTCAAATTGGTGAAGTGAACGATAGGGAGGTCATGAACATCCTGTAGAACATTTAAAGAAATATGAGCTTTATTCCAAAAAAAAAAGGTGAAGCTCCATTAAAGGTTTTAACTAGGAAAGTGAATTGATTAGGTTAAATAATTAGAAAAAAAACATAACTCTTATAGAATGGAAGACATTGGAAGAAATGAGGGAAAGCCAGACTGGAGGCAAATGGGAAGCTGTTTCAATTATACAGGTGATGGGCCCCAAACTAGGATAATGTCATTAACAGGTCTAGAAAAATTTTAGGGGTTGATTTGGGAGATATTCAGGAGGCAGAATTGAAATAAAATTTATGATTAGGGTTACATGTAGCATTAACCTGTAATGTTTCAGATATTTTTCTGTATTTTAGCTAGTGTACTTGTTCATCTATGTAAGCTAGAATAAACACTCAGAGTTCATGTAACAATCCACTTGTCAGCTTTGGGATGAGATTAGGGTATTTCCAACTCAAAGAGTAAGGTATCATACCAATGTATCTTTTTAGAATTATGAATGCAGCTGCAGGCTTCATTTCTCATCTAAGGTCACTTGCATGAAATTATTACATAAATCAATAACTGAGATGAATGAGGAAGTCCCCAACTGACTCTGGGCATCTAGTGTCTTATTTTTCCCACATCACAGACTTCTAAAAATTACAGGATTGCCCAAATTGAAGCAATTTTTTGCTTTATCATGAATAGGTATGTTTTGGTTTGGGGTGAATTTTGTCACTGGTTAAAGAAGGTGGGGACATCTTAGACAAAAACAAGAGGTGCCAATACCTTGCTGTGTGCAAAGGTCTTTCCAGCATATTTCAGGACATATTTGTTTGGCAGAATCCCAGACTGTTTTCTGGGACCTACTACCTGAACACATTCTGTTTTTGCAGTATCAAATCACAAGGATGCTGCTTGCCAAGACTCACACTGTTGTCCACCTGGCCAGGCCTGACCACTTTAAGAATAGAGAATAGCAGGCAGAAGGTCCTGACTGGCATTGTGAAAATTAGGCCATCGCCACAAGCTTGCCTTTAGAAGTAACTGCCTGCTAGATCCTGAAGTCCTGCGGCGTGTCCCCTACTCTGCTCCTGATCAGTGATCCTGAGTGATGTTATGCTGTTCCTGACTCTGTTTCTCAATTCTTCTCTCCATTAATTGTGCCTAGCTCCTTCTTAATTTCTCATCAATCCTACATACTTCCTTGTGTATCACATGTGTTCTGGTGCCACATCCCAACCTTCAACCTGTCTGAACCTGGTCTCTGGCTCCTTCCCAGGAAAAGGTATGTATTTCTTCTGGGTACTGTACTTTCATTCTGGAGCTGCTGCACCTTGCTGGGGAGTCTCTCCCTTACAACTTCTGTTGTAGCCTCACCTAGTCATCACAGTTCTTTGCAACTGGAATTATCCACAGGATCCTGTCTGACCCTTCAAGGGTGATACCACTTGCTTTCTAGTCCTGTAAAATGTGATCATGGTGCCAGCTTCATGTTTTTTTTAACTTGGAATTTAAGAAATTTGCAGAAGCAGGAATTGACTAATGACAATTACTCCTGAGAAGTCTATTACTTATGTTCTTTGGTTCTTCATGTTAGAAATACATTTTGAGTCTCAAATATATTTTAAGTTGATTTTTATCCATCATTTATTTGACAAATATCTAACAAAACTGCACAATTTGATTCAGATGTTAAATACCATGGTTTTAAAATATTTTGGAGTTTGTAGCTCTGCAATTAAACTAAAAAGTACAGGTTTTAGGTGGTTTGCTCCTGGTTTTACTCTTGAGTACATTAAAATCATCAATAAGTAGGGCATTGAAGATGGTGGAGAGTTAGATGGGAGCTGAACCCACTTGCTTGTGCACCCAACTTCAATGCATAGCCGATCTTCTGAAGAACAGAATGAACAGCCAATGGAATTCCAGTTTATATGAAGTTTGGAAGCTAAAACTACAGAGGATGTTTAAAAATGGATAGTAAGGAGATTTTGTAAGCCGATGGGAAGGTCCCTGGGCCCTGCATCAGGATCGCTACTGCTACAGGAGCTTTGGAGGAGAGACAGGTCAGCAATTGTAACATCGTAGCTCCCTACCCTCCAAGAGTAGGGAAGCCAGACCCACACCAGAAGACACCAGGATGCTTAAAGTCACCGGGGGAATAAAGATGCAGTGGGAGACACACAGCAGGCCACATTCCCTGGCTGGGACTGTGGTCGCCAGCTGGGATGGTACCAGAGAAATTGGGAGCCAGGCAATATCTGGAGATGGGAGAAGAGTTGGACCGTGACCTAGCTAATCTCTGGACTGGTCAGAGAGTTGGTCTGTGTGAAAAGCCAGGTGCTTGTCAGGAACAGCTGCCCGCAACCAAGGGGGTTTCGCTCAAAAAAGGCTCTCAACCACTGTTCAAAGAATTCTCACAGGCAGCGTCTGGGCCAGGAGGAAGAGGGGTGAGATTTGCTCCCTGTCAGTGTGCCTGACAGACTAATCAAAGAGGGGCTGAGAGAGGTAGCAGTCTCCAGAGAGACATAATTTAATAGGGGGATTAAACTGCCCTGAAGGGACTTTGTGTGCACACAGCGCCCAGGTCAGCAAAGGGGGAGGAGGAGGACTACAGGTTGCTCCCACTCTTGCATCTCACAGACTATTCAAAGCGTTCCACAATGAGGTGGATTAAAGGTGCCATCCAGAACCCTGTGGGCCTCACAGGGCTCTGAGGGCTTGGGCTGGAGGCTGGGCACCTGTGAATATTATAGCCCAGTCAAAGCCCCCATTCTCGGAGCACCACAGGAAAGGAAAAAAACGGAGCGCAGTCACCTCTGTCTGCAGCATCCAGGAATACCGGCAGAACCCGCTTGGTGGGTTTAATGTCAACAGGAGGCTTTCCTGCCCTCCTCCTCTCCCAACCCCCTGCCAAGGGTAAGACAATAAGACTTGGAGTTATGAGAACAGCAGAGACAGATCCAGAGAGATATCAGAATGTTAATGCCAACAACAGAGAAAAACTTCACTTTGCTATCCAACAGAACTTGCATTTTATTTCTTTTTTTATTTCTTGTCTTTCCATTTAGTTTTGTTTGATTTAATTGTTTAACTGCTTTTCTTTGTTCCTTTCATACTGCATTTTAATTTTTCTTCTTTCAGTTCATTCATATGCTAATAACATACTACTCTAAGTCTTTTGCTTTTTATTCTTATTATTCAGATCATATATTTCTTCTGATACTGTTGTCCCAAACCCCACACAACACCCTACCCTGGTCTTGGTCCATTACACTGTCTTCCTGAGCTTTATTACTATTGTGGTTAACTTTATTCTCTCACACACTATGCCAAATTTTTATCCCTTACTTTTACTATATCTCACCATCTAACCTAGCTAAGTGCTCTGCTTTCTGGAATCAGCCCACATTCTTTTCCCCCTCTAACAAGAGTCTTATCTCTTTTTCACCTTTTTAAAAAAGTGGCTAATTGGATGAAATATCACAGTTATTGCTATCTTCTACAAAGGATCTCCTATCTCTTCTCCACTTGTTGGTATTTTAAATCCCATAGAACACCCTACCATTGTTATAATCCACTCCATCTTCAACCTGCCTCAGATCACATACAAGATAAGGTGGGAGTTGTAAATACCAGTAAATCCACTGGAATGGAGAACCCACCAACAAAGGAGTCACCAAAGGGTAAAACACAAGTAGAACAAGACAGCCCACACAAATGGAAGAAAGGGTAATGGGAAAAAGGGCAACCATAAAGCACCCAGACAAGGATCAAAGAGACCACACCACTGAGTCCCACAGAACTCCTACCACAGAAGTTCACCCTATGAAGACAGCTAGCAAAGCAGAACATTGGAAATTGCAGAAACAAATAAAAAGAGTTACCTAAAATGGGGAAACAAAGAAAGAACTTGCGATCAAAAGGAATGGAAGACTCCTCACAAAAGAGCTAAATGAAATGGAGGCAAGCAAACTATCAGATATAGAATTCAAAAGAATGGTGATAAGGATGCTGAAGGAACTCACAGGCAACTACAAAGAACTGGATGGAAACTACAACAGTTTGAAGAAGGAAATAGAAACTATAAACAAGAACCAGGAAGAAATGAAGAATAAAATTTCTGAAATAAAAAACACTCTAGAAGGAAATACACATGAAGCAATGACCAAATAACTGAGCTGAAAAACAAGGTAGAGAGAAATACCCAGATATAGCAGCTGCATGAAAAAAAAACTAAAAAATTATGAAGATAGCTTCAGGGAACTGCAGAAAAACATGAAACACGACAACATTTGAATTACAGGAATACCAGAAGGAAAAGAAAGAAGGAACAAGGTATATAAGCCCTGTTTGAAAAAATAATGACAAAAAATATCCCAAACCTAGAGAGGGGAAAAAAACCACACAAGTTCAGGAAGCACAGAGGATCCCAGTCAAGATGAATCCAAAGATGTCTACACTAATACACATCAAAATTAAAATGTCACCTTTTAAAGACAAAGAAAGAATCTTAAAAGGAGCAAGGGAGAAACAAGAAGTAACATACAAGGGAGCTTTGATAAGACTCGCAGCTGATTTCTCAACAGAAACACTGCAAGACAGGAGAGAATGGAAAGAAATAGTCCAAGTAATTACAAACAAAAGCCTGCAACCAAGACTACTCTACCCAATTAGGCTCTCAATTAAAATGGAATGTGAAATAAGGAGCTCCCAGACAAAAGAATGCTGAAAGAATACACCTCCACCAAACCTGCACTTCAAGATGCTAAAAGGACTGCTTTGAGAAGGGGAAGAAAAAGAGTGAGAGAGAGAGAGGAACACAGGTACAAAGAGGGAAAATGGCAATGAATAAGTACCTATCAATAATAACCTTAAGTGTTAATGGATTGAATGTTCCAATCAAAAGCTGAATGGATGAGAAAACATAACCTGGATATATGCTACCTACAAGAGACCCACCTCAGAAAAAAAGACCTACACAGACTGAAAGTTAAGTGTTGGAAAAAATATTCCAAGCAAATGGACAGGAAAAAAAGCTTGGATAGCAATACTTACCCTATACCAAACAAAGTAGACTTCAAAACAAATGCCATAAAAAGAGACACTGAAGAACACTTCATAGTACTCAGGGAATAATCCATCAAGAGAACACTGTAAACATATATGCACCCAACATAGGAGCACCCAAATATATAAGGAAAATCTTAGAGGACTTCAAGAAAGATATTTACAGCAACACACTTATACTAGAGGGTTTTAACATGCCACTGTCAAAAATGGATAGATCTTCCAAACAAAATATCAACAAGGATACTGTGGTGTTGAACAAAGTCCTAGATCAAATGGACTTAACTGATATATGTAGAAAATTTCACCCCAAAAAAGCAAAATACACATTCTTTCCAAATGCACATGGAACATTTTCAAAGATAGACCGCATGACAGAACACAAAACAAACATCAACAAATTCAAAAAAATTGAAATCTGATCAAGCATTTTTTTTAGAACACAAGGAACTGAAACTAGAAACCAACCTCAAGGAAAAAACTCAAAAACACTCAAACTCATAGGGATAGAATAGCATGCTATTAAACATTGAATGGGTTAATGATGAGATCAAAGAAGAAATAAAAAAGTTTCTTGAAATAAGAGAAAATGAACACACAACAGTCTAAAACTTATGAGATGTAGCAAAGGCAGTTCTAAGAGGGAAGTTCATAGCAATACAGACCTATGTAAAAAAGATAGGAATATTTCAAATGAACAACCTAACCCTACACCTACAAGAACCCAAGGAACAACAACAAACAAAGCCTAGAGTCAGTAGAAGGAAGGAAATAACCAAGATCAGAGCAAAATTAAATGACATAGAGACTAAAAGAATAATTCAAAGGATCAATAAATCCAGGAGGTGTTTCTTTGAAAAGATAAACAAAATTGACAAGCCTTTAAGTAGACTCATCAAGAAAAAAAGAGAGATAACCCAAATAAATATAATCAGAAATGAAAGAGGGGAGATTACAACTGATACCACAGAAACACAAAGAATTGTAAAAAATTACCACAAACAACCATATCCCAAGAAATTTGAAAACCTGGGTGAATAGAAAAATTTCTAGAAAAATATATTCTTTCAAAACTGAATCAAGAAGAAGCAGAAAGCCCGAACAGGCCAAAAACAGCTGGTGAAATTGAAACAGTAATAAAAAAAAACCCTGGCACACAAAAGCCCTGGATCGGATGGTTTCACAAAAGAATGTTACAAAACATTTATGGAAGAGTTAACCCCTATCCTTCTCAGACAATTCCAAAAAATCCAAGAAGAGGGAAGAATCTCAAACTTTTTTAATGAAGCCAGCATCATCCTAATCCCAAAACCAGTTGAAGACACAACAAAGAAAAAAAACCTACAGGCCAATATCTCTGATGAACATAGACACTAAAATCCTCAACAAAATATTGGCAAACCACATCCAGCAATACATTAAAAAGATCATACACCATGATCATGTGGGGTTCATCCCAGGGATGTAAGGATGGTACAATATCCACAAATCAAACACCATATAAAGAAAAAGAAACACGAAAAACACATGATCATATGAATAGATGTGGAAAAACATCTGATAAAGTACAGCACCCATTTATGATAAAAAAACACTCAATAAAGTGGGAGTAGAGGGAGCATTCCTCAACATAGTGAAAGCCATATATGAGAAACCTACCACCAACATCATATTCAATGGGTAATAACTAAAAACTTGCCCTCTAAGATCAGGAACAAGTCAAGGATGTTTGCTTTCGCTACTTCTTTTCAACATAGTGTTGGAAGTCTTTAGCCACAGTGATCAGAAAAGAAAAAGAAATAAAAGGCATCCAAGTTGGAAAGGAGGAAGTAAAGGTGTCACTGCCAATTACATGATTATGTACATAGAAAATCTTATAGACTCCACCAAAAAACTACTCAACCTAATAAGTGAATTTGGCAAAACAGCAGGACACAAACTAAATATTAAGAAATTGAATGCATTTTATATGCCAACAGTGAAATATCCAAATCAGAAATCAGGAAAAAAAAATCCCACTTTCTATAATAAGAAAAGTAAATTACCTAGGAATAAACCTTAGCAAGGAGGTAAAAGGCCTGTACTCAGAAAACTACACAACACTGAAGAAAGAAATTAAGGGCAACACAAATAAATTGAAGTATATACTATGCTCATAGATTGGAATAATTAACTTCATCAAAATGTCCATACTACCCAAAGCAATTTATAGATTCAGTGCAATCCCTATTAAAATACCAATGTCATATTTCACAGATATAGAACAAACATTTCAAAAATTTATATGGAACCATAAATGATCCAGAATAACCACCACAATTTTGACAAAGAAGAACAAAGTAGGAGGGATCACAATACCAGACATCAAATTATATTATAAGGCCACAGTAATCAAAACAGTCTGGTACTGGCATAAGAACTGACACACAGACCAGTGAAACAGAATAGAGAGCCCAGAAATAAACCTATGTCTCTATGGTCAATTAATATTTGACAAAGGGGGAAGAAGCATAAAATGAAGTAAAAATAGCCTCTTCAATAACAGGTGTTGGGAGATCTGGACAACAACATGCAAAAAAGTGAAATTTGACCACCAAATTACACCATACATAAAAATAAACTCAAGATGGATAAAAGACTTAAATGTAAATCACAATATCATAAAAGTCCTGGAAGGGAACATAGGCAGGAAAATCACAGATATTCCACACAGCAATATTTTCACTGATATATTCACTAGAGCAAGGGATATAAAGGGAAGAATAAACAAATGGGACTTTATCAAAATAAAACCTGCTGCATGACTAATGAAAATATCAGTAAAATGAAAAGGGAACCAACTGTATGGGAAAATATATTTGTCAATGATATCTCATGAAAGGATTTGATCTCCAAAATATATGGAGAACTCACATGACCCTGTTCCAGGAAGACATACAACACAATTAAAAAATGGGCAAAGGACCTGAACAGAAATTTCTCCAAGGAGGACATGCAGAGGGCCCAGAGACATATAAAAGGATACTCAGCATCATTAGCCATCAGAGAGATGCAAATTAAAACCACAATGAGATACTACTTTACACTGGTCAGAATGGCCATCATAAACAAAACAAACAAGTGCTCATGAGGTTGTAAAGAAAAAGGATCCCTAGTGCACTGTTGGTGGGAGTGAAAACTGGTGCAGCCACTGTGGAAAACAGTATGGCATTTCCTTAAAATACTAAAAACAGAACTGCCTTTTGACCCACCAATTCTACTGCTGGGAGTATACCCTAAGAATCCTGAAACACCAATCCAAAAGAACCTCTGCACCCCAATGTTCATAGCAGTACAATTTACAATAGCCAAGTTTTGGAAGCAACCTAAGTGCCCATCTGTAAATCTGTAGATAAAAAAATATTTTACACTTACACAATGGAATACTACATAGAAGAAAAAAAGAAGGAGCTTCTGCCCTTCATGACTACATAGATGGAACTGAAGAGCATTATACTAAGTGAAATAAGCCAGGTGGCAAAAGACAAATACCATATGATCTCACTTACAAGTGGAACCTAATTAACAAAACAAGCTAGTAAAATATAACCAGAGACATTGAAATAAAGAACAAACTGACAGTAACTGGGGGAAGGAGGAAGAGGGATAATGGGGGGAAATAGAGGAAAGGCTGTCAAGGACCATGTATAAAGGACCCATGGACAAAGTCAAAGGGGGTAGTATTGAGGGTTGGAGATTGGGATGGGTGGCATTGTGGGGAGTGATGGGGGGAAAATGGACACAACTGTACTTGAACAACAATAAAAAAATCATCAATAACTATTGCTATTTCTTAAAGTGTTTTTTTTTAACTCTCAAAGTAAATTACTACTTCACCTTATCAAATTTTACTACAAGATTTTATTTATTTATTTTCTAAGGGAATTTTGAGTTTTTAAAAATATTTATTTATTTTTAGAGAGAGAGGAAGTGAGGGAGAAACATAAGGAGAGAGACATCAATGTGCTGTTGCCTCTCATGCCCCTGACTGGGGACCCAACCTGGCTCACAACCCAGGCATGTGCCCTGACTGGGAATCGAACTGGCAACCCTTCCGTTCATAGGCCGGCACTACAAGGTTTCCCCTGAGCCACACCAGCTAGGGCTACTACAAGGTTTTAATATCACTTTAGCAATCTTTGCATTTTTGCACCTTTGCTTCTTTTTTTAAACAGAAGAAATTTTTTTTAAATAATTTTTCTAATAAATGACTTTTTGTTATGAGTAGTCTTTAGGTATTTTATAACTTCTAGTCTTCTAAAGATCTTTGGGTAACTCAACTTTATGATGATGTGAGGACATGAAGAAGCAGATGTAGGCCATGAGATGTAGAGTCCTTTGATGGAAAAAGAATACATGCATATGATTTCCAAATAGCATTAAAGTTACTTAGATTATTATTTAATAAATATTCTCGGTATACTGAAGGAAAACACATAATATGACAATTAAGGCAATATACAGTTGTTGTCTTCTATTTCAGGGTCTCTCCCACCCCACTTTTGACACTTAATGATTCTTTATTCCTAAATATCCATCCATTCACCAATAAGTACTGTAGGACAAAATATCTCACCTATTCTTCCTTTCAAGATCCTAGTACCTGTTTATATTTTGACTCCCAAAAAAGTATTAATTAAAAATAATATGTGGTAGAAAAATGGAACAGTAGTTTTAAGAATTTAAAATACAGTAATAATAGTTACCACTTATCAAGTACCTAATATATACAATTCATTGTGGTACGTGCATTTACAGATATTGTTACTAATTCTCATAGTAACAGGTATTCCTTATCATCTCTGTTTTGTAAATAAGGAATAAATTGAAGCTCAGAAAGGTTAAGTGATTTATTGGAAGTCATAGAACTAGAAAGTGGCCAAACCAGAATTTGTGGTCAAATCTGGCTCCAATGCTAATGCAAACTCTAATGCATTCCACCACATTGCAACTAATACCTGTTTCTTCTAAGCTTTGAAATGGTGGCAGAATGAATTAGTTGGGGGTAACAGGGAACTGAGGGAACAGGAGAACTTTCAGGGTCATTGACAGACTAATGTCTAAACCTTAAGAGCTCATCTATGAATTTGCAATTCTTGGATGTATTAGTGTTCTACTGGTGCCATAAGAAATCACTACAAATTTACTGATGTCAGGAGGGCTGTGTTCCTTTCTGGAGGCTCTAGGAAAGAATTCATTTCCTTGTCTTCTCCAACTTTAAAGACCACTTACATTCCTTGACTCGCAACCCACCTTCTCCAACTTGAAAGCAGAAACACATCTATTTAATGAGGCAGCCACTGGCCAGCAGTGACCTCGAATACTGCAGCTGCTCATGATACAAGAAAACATACACATGAATTACTGAGTCCTGTGGAGAAATAGGAACGGAACGGCCACTCTCTATAGTGGAGAACTTCCCGAGTCACCGCCTAAATAGGCTTTTATTAAGAATACGAATACAGTTTGTTGATTACAGTCTGGCAGGGAAGATCAAAAGGAATAGGTATCTTTCAAAGGGCTGATGGAGCTCACGCTGAGATTTGGGGCTAAGATTTTGGGGTTTTATCACTTAAAAGGCTACAGGACCTAAAAGGCTAGTTTTGTTTCCTGCCTGTGCCTTCATATTTTAATTCAAGAGCATCCTCCAGCGAGCAGGTCTCACAGGATCTTGCATATCCTATGCCTCAAGTCTAATTACCCTGGGGGTCTGAGACTCTGATCTGGACTGCACTGCCCCTGTTATATCCACAGGCCTAATTCGGTCAGAGGCTATAAAGGCAGCCAGGAGACTTGGATTTCTCACAGCCAGAACAAGGACTCAGGCTTTGTCAAAGCTGAGGGGGCAGGAGTCGATGTTGATCACCCCCTCATTTCCACACCCCCAAGTCCTTCCCTGAGACCTCCACGTGACCATGCCTGTCTTAGGTGATTCCCCCCTTGGGGAATCTTACCCGTCATTGGCTAACTGATCAAGCACTGGGGGCCAGGCAAGGAGCAGAAGCAGCACTCCTGCCAGGGAGATAAGCTTGTCTCCTTAGTAGCTCCTGGTCTGGAGGTCTCTCACTCAGCCTTAGCCATGGGGGGTTACAGTTTCCTGAGATCAGGCAGGGCAGACCCCAGCAATTTGACACTGTTTCCATAATCACATACTTCAGTTATTTTATTTGACCTACCTCTTACATTTTTAAAGACCCTTTGATTACATAGGGCCTACCTACATAACCTCCCTATTTTAAGGTCAGCTGATTAGCAACCTAAATTCTACCTGTAACCTCAGTTCCTCTTTGCTACAGAACCAACCATATTTATAGGCCCTGGGGATTAGGATTTCTATATCTTTGTGGGTTGGGGAAAAGCTTTATTCTGCTTACTACAAAGGGCTAGGCATAATGAGACATGAATCACATGGTAGGTATAGACCTAGGACATTAACATCCTAAGGAGAAATGAGGAAGATCACAAGCATAGTCAAGTAAATTTCACATCAAATCAAAGATGCCTATCAAAGAAATTGTTGCAGCAAAAGAAAAGCAGGTAGTTACCTACAATGGAGTTCCCATAAGACTGTCAGCTGATTTCTCAAAAGAGACTTTGCAGGCTAGAGGGGACTGGCAAGAAGTATTCAAGTAATGAAAAGCAAGGACCCACAACCTAGATTACTCTATCCAGCAAAGCAATCATTTAGAATGGAAGGGCAGATAAAGTGCTTCCCAGAAAAGGTAAAACTAAAGTAGTTCATCATCACCAAGCCATTATTATATGAAATGCTAAAGGGAATTATATAAGAAAAAGAAGATCAAAACTATGGACATTAAAATGGCAATGGATTCACAACTATCAGTCATTGAATCTAAAAAGTAAACTCAGCAAACAAGCAGAACAGAAACAGAATCATAGATATGGAGATCATTTGGAGGGTTATCAGTTGGGAGGAGAACAGGGAGAATGGAGTAAAAGATGCAGATGTTAACAAGCATAAATTGGTAGGTACAGAATAGACAGGGGGATGTTAAAAACAGTATAGGAAATGCAGTAGCAAAAGAACTTATACGCATGACCCATGGACATGAGCTAAGGGGGGATTGCTGGAGGCAATGGGGGTACCGGGTAGAGAGGGACAAATAGGGAAAAATTGGGACAACTGTAATAGCATAATCAAGAAAATATATTTCAAAAATGAAAAAAAAAAGAATTTGTTGAATAAGCAATCAAAAGCAAGCCAGGCACATGCCATTGACAGAAATCAAGCAGGTCAGCATTTAGAAATTACAATGAGTTATTAAGCTGATATGAGTTGAATCGTGCCCTTCCCAAATTCATGGGTTGAAGTCCTAAATACCAACACCTCAGCATGTGACCCTATTTGGAAATAGGGTTGTTGCAGTTATAATTAGCTAACATGAGGTCATACTGGAGTAGGGTGGGCCTCTGATCCAAAATGACTGATGTCCTTATAAAAAGAATGCTATTTAAAGAGATAGATGTACATGAGGGAAACACTATGTAAATATAAAGACAGAGTTCAGTGTGATGCCTCTATAAGCCAAGGAACACCAAAGATTGCCAGCAACCTATGAGAAGCTAGGAGAGAGGTATAAAACAGTTTCTCTTTCATAGTCCTCAGGAAAAAAATGACTCTGCTAACACCTTGATCTTGAACTTCTAGTATCCAGAACTGTGAGACAATACATTTCTGTTTAAGCCACCTAGTTTGTGGTACTTTGTTACAACAGCCCTAGAAAACTAATAAATAAGCTTCTGAGAACAGATAAATGTGATATTTGGAGAAACTAGCAAGAAGCTCAGTTAATTATGTAATTGGGAGATAGAAAAGGAACCCAACCAAGGGCAGTTGGGACAGACACCAAGGTTAAAGAGGGGCCATCAGCAAATTTAACCTGACCTCAGATCAGTGAGTTGGGTAATACTTATTCCAAGACCTAGGTGAATTTGCAAAGGAGTAGCGACCTGGGTTGGGGGAATCTGGGGACAGGCAGCCAGTCAGGTAAGCAACACAGTCTTGTGACCAATACAATCTTCTTAGAAGTGCTTGGTCAATTTATTTATTATTTTGTTGTGGTTACCCTGCCTACAAATGAAGGTTGCTGAAAGGTTTTTGTGTATTTACTTGTTTTAAATATTTGATTAACTCATGAACATTAATTGGGTACCTCTCTATGTTCGCTTTGTGGAACATATGGTGATAGAATGGAGCAACTTGTCTTTGTGATTCTTCCTCTCATATCCATGAAGGATTCCTTTCTAAAAACAAACTGCAGTGCAATTCTTACCTATAAAAATGTGTTTAGTCAACTTGGTAGCACTGGGGTTGTACATTTTATTGGACAGTATTCATGAATTTACTTTTTAAATTAGAATTGCATTTCTTCTTAAGATTATACATGCAAGAAATTGGTTTCATCATTTTGCTGTAGAAGAAACAACAAAAATATAAATAATTGGCTAGTTTGTATGTAAATGCCAGCCTAGAGCATGTACCAATATAAGGATTGGTTTCCACAGAGTTAAATACAATCAAATTTCTAGTCCTACAGGATTACTTTATTGCCAAGGTTGAGCAAGTGACTAAGCAATAACACCAGATTAGTAGAACTTCAGTGACCATTTATATAGGCAAAAAAAAATATGTTGTTAAAATATAGTTTAGTATTCTCATTCAGATATGTTTAAATTCTTACTTGTTAGTGATGACCTTTCACCTTCTTTGTGGATCAAGAAAAGTCATATATTATTCTATCTGTAGATTTATTCTGTGTGTGTGTGTGTGTGTCTCCACTGCCCCCTCCCTTTTATTTTCTCTTTCTCAATACTGTTTGAATATTTAGGGCAATATACTTCTTGATTCTAGTCTTCAAGGAGGTTGATGTTTGTTGCAGCCAATGTTTAACTCCAGGTTTCAAGGCTTAATCAGTACAATAGGAAAACTCCCCAACTTTTAAATTAGAAGTCTACAAGCAAATAAAGCCCTAAAATCTTTCTTTTCTTCAGCTCAGAGAAGTGGAAAGATATCCTAAAATTTATTTTACCTTTGCATTTGAAAACTGTGCTATGTTTCTTGTCACCCAACACTATGTAGAGCTTTACATAAAACAATATTTCTTTTGAATTTGGGAAATGCAAAAATGAGGCATCAATAGAGAAAAGCCTCTTCTGGAAGATATTATTTATTTCAAAAACAGTTTTAGTATCAATATGCTTTTAAATTCTGTGTTTATAATATAAGTATTAATTTTCCCCTCATTTACTTCTTGCAAAAATCATATGAGGATTCTCTCTCTCTCTTAAGGGATAATAACAAACAAAAATTAAAAGACTATATTCCTCTAACATTTTATCCAAGAAAGTGGGATCTTCTGTAAGAAGAATCATCTCTCCACATTACCCCAACTGTCTCCTGGAGATTCACCTTTCCACTCACACCACTATTTTGAATCCTCAAAGGTCAACAGGTAAAGCTCCAACCCAAGTAGGATCAAACCCTTCCCCTTGGTTTCATTTGTCATGGCTTAGTCAGGATAGAACTTTCAACACAACTCTATTAAATAAGAGAAAAGAAGAAAAAGGAAAAATAAGTGCAGAGTAGAAACACATGAAAACAATGAAGTTTAAAAAACACAGGCTTCTGACAGTCTTATAGCCAGCTTGCTTTCTGTCCTATTTCATCTGTATCAATTCTCTGAAAATGCATACTTAGCCTCAAAACCATCTCTTTTTTATTCTTTTAATCTTCACCCAAACATATGTTTTATTGATTTTAGAGAGAGAGGAAGGGAGTGAGGGACAGACATCATCATGAGAGAGAAACATCAATGGCTGTCTCCCATACATGCCCTGACCAGAGATCCAACCTGCAACTTTTTGGCGCATGGGATGATTCTCCAACCAACTGAGCCACCCAGTCAGGGCTCAAATCCCTTTCTTAATAAGCCCTACCAACCATTGTTTTAATCTTCTTTAGCTAGACAAAGATAGTCTGGGTGTTTCCTGCTTTCAACCTATCATTGTTCCAGGTCCAGTCTAAGAAAATTTTCTCATTCTCAATTATGAATATCTGTAATAATCTCATTTTTCAGATGAGATTGTAATTCCTTACATGCATACAAACATGTGGCTAAAAGTATAACTATATTTTGTCAGACACAATGTAAACTTAAAGTTTAAAACAAATTACCTTCCCCAACTTGTTCCTTTACACTATTCTTTGTTACTATCTGAGGTAATAGACAGAATGCCAAATTCAGAATTAGGACACCCAAGTTTGAATTATTACTAGTAAATAATTATTTACTAGTTGTTACACTTACAGCAAGATATAACACTTCATTGAGCTTCATCTGGAAAATGGGAATAAGAGCGTCACCCCCACCGGTGCCACCATAATGCCCTACCAAAAAGAGGTATTGAAACAATTTTACAGCCCTGGCTGGAGTGACTCAGTGGACTGAATGATGGCCTACAAACCAAGGTTTGCCAGTTTCATGCCCAGTCAGGGCACATGCCTGTGTTGTGGGCCAAATCCTCAGTAGGGAGCACATAAGAGGCAACCACACACTGATGTTTCTCCCCTCTCTTTCTCCCTCTCTCTACCCCTCTGTCTAAAAATAAATACATAAAATGTTTAAAATATAAAAATAAAAAGTTTTATAATTACAAATTTTTATTTTTAATATATTTTATTGATTATGCTATTACAGTTGCCGCATTTTCCCTACTTTATTCCCCTCCACCCTGCACACCACCTTCTACCCTCATTCCCTTCCCCTTAGTTCACGTCCATGGGTTGTACATAAAAGTTCTTTGGCTTCTGCATTTCCTATATTATCCTTAACCTCCCCCTGTCTATAATGTACCTACCATTTGTGCTACTTATTCCCTGTACTTTTTCTTCCATTCCCACCACCCACTGATAACCCTCCATGTGATTCTCCATTTCTGTGATTCTGTTCCTGTTCTAGTTGTTTGCTTAGTTTGTTTTTGTTTTCTTTTTAGGTGAGTTTGTTGATAGTTGTGAGTTTGTTGTCATTTTGCTGTTCATATTTTTTATCTTCTTTTTCTTAGATAAGTCCCTTTAACATTTCATATAATAAGGGCTGGGTGATGAACTCCTTTAACTTGACCTTATCTGGGAAGCACTTTATCTGCCTTTCCATTGTAAATGATAGCTTTTCTGGATGGAGAAATCTTGGATGTAGGTCCTTGCCTTTCATGACTTGGAATACTTCCAGCCTCTTCTTGCCTGCAAGGTTTCTTTTGAGAAATCAGCTGATACTTACATGGGAACTCCTTTGTGGGTAACTGTCTCTTTTTTTCTCGCTGCTTTTAAGACTCTCTCCTTCTCTTTTATCTTGGGTAACGTAATGATGATGTGTTTTGGTGTATGCTTCATCAGGTCCAACCTCTTTGCTACTCTCTGAGCTTCCTAGAATTCCTGGAAGTCTATTTCCTTTGCCAGATTGGAGAACTTCTCCATTATTTGTTCAAATAGGTGTTTGATCTCTTGTTCTTTCTGTTCTCCATCTGGCACTCCTATGATTTAGATGTTGGGATGTTGAAAGTTGTCCTGGAGGTTCCTAAGCCTCTCTTCACTTTTCAGAATTCTTGTTTCTTCATTCTGTTCTGGTTGAATGTTTATGTCTTCCTTCTGCTCCAAACCATTGATTTGAGTCCTGGTTTCCTTCTCGTCACTGTTGGTTCCCTGTACACTTTCCTTTATTTCATTTTTCATAGCCTTCACTTTTTCCTCCATTTTGCAACCATATTCAACCACTTCTGTGAGTATCCTGATTAAACAGTGTTTTGAACTATGCATCTGATAGGTTGGCTATCTCTTTTTTGCTTAGTTGTATTTTTTCTGGAGCTTTGATGTGTTCTTTCATTTGGGTCATATATATATTTTTTTGTCTTCTTGTGCCTGTTACATAGTAAAGGGCAAAGCCTTAGGTATTTGCCAGGGCAGGGCAACTGACATCACTCTGTTGTGGCACTCTATGTGAGGGTGAGGTTTGAGGGGGAACAATGTTGCTTGCTCAGCTCTATGCTCACTTTCAGTCACTTCCCTGGCTACCCACTAACAAATTGGGCCCTTCTGGTGCTGATTCCCTGGTGGGTGGTTTTGTGTACATTCTAGGACCCTGTGTGTCTCTCCAGTGAATTCCTATGAGGCTGGGAGTTTCTCTTGCTGCCTCAATCTCCACAGATTTTTTCAGTCAGAGGTATTGAAGCTTTATTTCCCTGCACTGGAACCCTGGGTTACACCATCTGTCTCAGTACTCAGTTATTCCTCCTGGCTTAACCACAGGCAAATGTGGGACCACTCACTCTGCCAGCTGCTACCTCGCCTGCCCTGGTCCTCCAGGAGCCACCTTGCCACAAGTCTTCTCCACTTGGCTGCCCTTCTCTGTCTCTCCTACCAGTCTGGATGAATGTTTCTTCTTTAACTCCTTGGTTGTTGGACTTACATACAGTTCAATTTTTTGTCAGTTCTAGCTGTTCTTTGTTTTAAAATTTGTTGTCGTCCTTCTTTTGGTTGTGTGAGGAGGCACAGTGTATCTACCTAAGCCTCCATTTTGGCTTGAAGTCATAATTACAAATTTTTAAACAAATACAAGATATTAGCATTACTGTTGTCTCTGAGCCACCTTAAATAAAACATCTTAGAGGTATACAGAAGATAAACAAATAAATGTACAAATACTTAATATAAATAAAGCTCAGTTTTAGCATTGCATCACTAAGAGAAACAACAGTTAACAACCAAAATTGTAATTATAGTGACAATAGTAATTTAAAAGCTATTCAAATTTTTACAGAAATCTCTCAAAAATACCAGTTTTATGCTAAGCATAGAAAATTTCTTAAAATTTTTTTCTTCATCCTCTATATACTTTTCACCTTCCTCAATTCTATCCTCAACCTACTTTCAATTCTATCTTCAACCCACAGAATAAATCTCTTCTTCCCCAAACCAACCCATTCTCACTCTCATCTCATGTTTTTTTCACCTTTTGAGCCTATTATGTGATCCTGTCAATAACCTTCTTCTCTTACCCCTGTGGACCAAGCTTTCCTAGGTGGGTCCCTTTCAATCCTTCCTTTAACTCTCACACTGATTCTGCGTAAAAGGAAGAGCATTATCCTAGATGGTGAACACATAACTCTCCTTACCAATCAAAAGAAAACAGCTCCTGATACTCGTACATTATTTTTTCTCTGTCAAAATAACTATTATGTTTATCACAATCACATCTTACAAATTTAGAGTGAAACACATTTTCTAGAGTCTTCTCCAGAGCCTTGTTCATGGACGAGGAGTTATCTGGCTGTCCACAAGTCCACTGGCACCATTCCATCTACATTTGTTATTTACTTTGACCAGTTTCCTTTTATTTTATGAGAACTTTTGAGTAGCTAAATTTGGTAGCTTCTTCTTTTTAAAAAAATAAATTTTAATATAGCAACACAGAGGCAGAGACAGACAAGAAAGAGATAGAGATAACGTGATGAAGAGGTAATTTCCACAATGGGTCACAGTTAAAAAATTATGAAAGTCTGAACAAATCAGTCCCTCTTGTTTACATGTCAGTAAATTAAAGACCAAGAAGGGGAAGGGACCACAAAAGGAATAGTTTGAGTTCTTCTGCCAGCCAAAATCCATGTTCTTAGACAAAAAATTCAGGACACGTGACAAATTTACATGAATTTATATGAATACTCTTAATAGATATCAAATAAAATTGCATGAATTTTATATGAAATTTATATGAATATATGAGTGCTCTTAGTAGCCTTCAAATAAAATTACATTTTTATTGTGCTTTTAACAAATTATGCTAATTGAAAAGAGTAAATCCACGCAAAAACAGGACTTTCTCAGAAAAATCTCAGCTATATGGTTGCTAACTATATAGCTCATAACCTTTCAATATGATCACTGAAGTTGTAACCTGCAGGTTGCTTTTCCCAAAAAACAAAACAAAACAAAAAATAAATAAATAAACCTGCAATTTACATATTTGGCCACTAGGTGCCAGGCCATAGAGACACATTCTGAAGGACAGTGCTCCAAATTTCCTTTTTTGATAAAATAATAAAATTTGATATTAAAACTCATAAATATCACTGACCTCTCTTTTCCTCACTCTCTAAAAAGCCATGAAAAACAAAATGCCTTGGATGAGGATTAAAAAAAAAAGGTTTCTGTAGTTTGTTTATTCTCAGCATCTAGGTTTCCTTGGCACTAAGCCCCCTGCTCAGTAAGTCTAGTATAAAGCCATTTCTTTCTAATATGAAGCCACTTCTAAGATCATTAAAGGAAAGAGCTTTGTTTTTTTCAAGATCCTTAGCTTCCTGTTCTCAAAGTCTTTCTTCTTTCCACTGAGCAGAAGGAACAGATAGAGGAGGCTTCAGGTGACACAAAGCCATAAATGCGACCCCAGTCTTGACCCCCCAATACTTTTGTACTTCAGCTTCTTTTGTTCTTTATCAACCCTTCAGTGTTCTCTACTTGAACTTAGACTGAATGTTCATCCTGTATTCTACCCCTTCATAGGTTACATGTATTATCGAATGTAATTCTTGGAACAATCTTGGAGGAGGTAGAGGAAGTATCCTATCCAGAGTTTATAGACAAGGAATTTAAATTTGGAAAGATGAAATGACTTTCCAATGTGTCACCACTAAAAAAAGTGCAAAGTCAGAGTCTGTGGCCACAAGTGAGTGTTCTTTCTTCTGCTTATTGTATTAGCCAGGATTCAGTGAGGAGACAGAATCTACATAGTAGTTTGAACAAGGAAAGTTTAATGTAAAGAATTATTCATGGAAACAGGGAGTTAATTGCTAAAGGATGAAGAGAACTCTGAAGGGATAGCAGGCATAGGGAGCAGTCACTACTGCTAGGGCTGAGGCAGAATTTCTAAGGAAGAAACCTCATCTCAAGGTGGAGAGCCAGACCTTGTTATAGAGAATTGGTTGTTGCTCCCTGGATGGTGGAGAGGCTGGGGTGCTGTGTGCTGGAGATTGAGGTTACCAGTGAGACTCCTAGGAAGCCACCAACTTGGGTACCAGTGAAACTCACTGGAGGTTGAATACCACCAGATGGTTTGCAAGTCACTGGCCACAAAGAAGGAGCAAATAAGAAGCACACCAGAACCAGGAAGTTAGCCCCCTGCCTGCTGCAGTGCTCATTCAGCATCCTCTACTAGCAAGGGTAATATTGCACCAGCTGGCAAATTAAAAATATTCCAGCATCCGGCTTCAGCACCAGAAAGCTGGGCAAAGAGGACTGAATTTGGAGCTAAAAGGCAATAAATCAATAACTGGTTACATTTAGCAATCCAAATGTGAGTGGTTTTTGTTAAATAGAAGTATACTACCAATCTCTTTGAAAGGCATTTGTAGAAGCTCATTACTTTGGAATTTTAGTATGGTGTCCCAGTAGTAATGGAAGAGAGTACTATATCCTTTTGCATGATGACAACATAAGGTATCAAAAGAGTGTGAAGACAATAGGAATTATAGAATTGGTTAACCCTGAGGGAGAGGTGAGGAGAGTGCTCAGGAAGGGATGCACAGAGAGTCTTCAACTGTGTTCAAGCAGTAGTGTGGCTCATGGATGTTTTTACATTATTCTGGTCTATATGGTCTAGATTCTTTTGTCTCCCATCCTGGTAGCTATCATCACCATCCACCTAGTTTCTCAAACAAGAAATCCAGGCACTGTCCTTAATGTTTCTCTTGTTCTCTAAATCCATCACCAAGTTCTGTCAAGTCCACTTTTTTAGTGTTTCTTAACTTGATTTGTTCTCTTTATTCCACTGTAAATTTCCTGGTTGTGACCACCACAAGCCCTCACATAGCTCACCCCTACTTCTCTCTCTGCCTCCCCGTGATCCTCTCACATCCAGTATCCACACTGGAGTCAGACAAAACCAGATTATGGGAAGTTTCCTGGGGTGCTTCCTGAAATCACTCTTCTGCATTATATTTATCAATTCTGTCTACAAGTGAGATCACAAATACACGGCCTACTCACTGCCACTCCTCCCTCCATGTTCATGGTGGACAACACTAATAGATTGCTATTTTTTTTCTCCTCTAATGAGCTCCAATTAGAATCCTACTCAACACAGTACTCTAAGCCAGTGGTTCCAAACATTGGTGTGTTTCAGAATCACCAGGAGGACTTATTAAAATAGAGATTATCTCAGACTTTCTGATGTAGAGGTCTGAGGTAAGGGCTAACAATCTGCATGTCTAACACTTCACCAGATAATGCTAATGTTGCTTGTTGGGGGACCACACTCTGAGAAACACTGTTTCAGTCAATTACTACCATAACCAAACACAGCTGGCACATAAGATGGAACCTATTTGCTATCCCTTATTATGATACCTTATCTTCACTGGGTCTTCAGCAAATGGGTAATAGCCATCCAGAGTAGATGAAAACTCTTAACAGTTTGTATTGCAGGTGTCCTATAAACTCTCTCTTACCTTTGATTTAGAAAACTTCTAGTTTCTCCTTCCAAGATGCTTCTGCTCAGTATCACGCATTCCCCATCACAAATTCTTTGTCTTGGACTTAGTTACAGCTTTTTGAACTATGCCTTTGTTCCTAACACAGTGAACTAACGAGTTGATTTCCAATCTCATCTTTGATCAGAAGAAAGCAAGTAAATGGGGTTCCTGTTTACCTTAGAAAAGAATATGAATATCACAAGGCTTCCTAATGGGAAGGCTGAGGGGAACAGTACAAACAGAACCTCTTATATAGATGAAGAAAAGTTTTACTGGAGTTTGCTTGCTTCTGTCCTATCAGACATTTGATGTGGGAAACAGCCTAAATGATTAAAACCTAGATAACTAAATATGTCACTCTTGGGAGGGAAAAGGAAATGAGGAGGAACACTTGAAATACTAAAGAAGCAATTAATGTCTTCTCTCTAATAAGCTGCAAATAGATAGTTGAAGGATTTTAACACTGCTCTCAAGCACAGATGTGCCTTGAGGTATACACCCACACAGATATATGTTCACAAAGACTGATTTTTAAAAAAACCTATATCTAACACACAATAAAACACAGGATTAACACTTATTGAGTGCCCATTTTGTGCCAGACTGCTAAACAGATACAATTCAAGTAGAGGCCAGATATCAATGACAAGTGACCTGTGAAACTGAGGTAAACATCTATTTAGTACAATTAAAAATCACCCAGCGGTTATCATTTAGTATATCGAGTTCGCCAAAAAAGTCCATATAGCTTTCTCTGTAAAATAAAAGACACATTTTTAATTTTCACCAATAACATTAATATTGATTTGGATAATTTGAGTATGCCATCTCCTGTGTGGCATAATGTTGATTGTTCTCATTCAGTTAATGTCTTGGATTGATCGCTATCAACTTCAACAGGTCTACCCAACCATGGAGCATTGTCCAGGAAGAAATCTCCAGCGTGAAACTTTGCAAACCACTTTTGACATATTCAGTCACTTATAGCACCTTTTCCATAGACTGCATAAATCTTTTTTGCATTTTAGTTAAATTTTTACCTTTATTGAAGCATAATCTCATTTAACTCTCACAATAATTCCATAAGGGCCCTGGCCAGTGTGGCTCAGTTGGAATGTTATCCTAGTAAATCAAAAAGTCTTAGGTGTGACTCCTGTTCAAGGCACATGCCTAGGCTGCAGGTTTGATCCCCCATCAGGTTTATGGGAGGCAACCAATTGATGCTTCTCTCTCTCACAATGTTTCTATCCCCCACATCCCTTGCTCCTTTCTATCCCTTCTCCTCTCTCTAAAATCAATAGACATATCTTCAGGTGAAGATAGAAAATTATTAAACATAATAATAGTTCCATGAGGTGGGGAAGGTTATTGCAGTTTACCCTTGAACAATGCAGGGTTAGGGGCATCAACCACCTATGCAGTTGAAAATTCATGTATAATTTTTGACTCCCTAAAAACTGAACTAGTAACAGCCTGCTATTGTCTAGAAGCCTTCATATAAACAGTTAATAACCTATACTGTGGAAAGCAATTTATAGATTCAACACAATCCTTATTAAAATGCCAATGACATATTTCACAGATATAGAATAAACACTTCAAAAATTTATGTGGAACCATAAATGACCCTGAATAGCTGCAACAATTTTAAGAAAGAAGAACAAAGTAGGAGGGATCTCCATACCTGACATCAAACTATATTATAAGGCCATGGTAATCAAAACAGTCTGGTATTGGCATAAGAACAGACACATAGATCAAGAGTAAAGAGCCAGAAATAAACCCAAGTCTCTATGGTCAATTATATTTGACAAAGGGGGCAGAAACATAAAATGGAATCAAAATAGCCTCTTCAAGAAATGGTTTTGGGAGATCTGGACAACCACATGCAAAAAAAATAAAACTCGACACCAACTTACACCATACACAAAAATAAACTCAAGATGGATAAAAGACTTAAATATAAGTCATGACACCATAAAAGGCCTGGAGGAGAACATATACAGGAAAATCTCAGATAATCCACAGAGCAATATTTTCACTAATATGTCCACTAGAGCATGGGACACAAAGGAAAGGATAAACAAATGGGACTTCATCAAATTAAAAAGCTTCTGCATGGCTAAAGAAAATATCAGTAAAATGCAAAGGGAACCAACTGTATAGAAAAATATATTTGTCAATGATATCTCAGACAAGGATTTGATCTCCAAAATACATAAAGAACTCACACCACTCCACATCAGGAAGACAAACAATCCAATTAAAAAATGGGCAAAGGACCTGAACAGACACTTTTCCAAGGAGGACATACAGAGGGCCCAGGGACATATGAAAGGATGCTCAACATCACTAGCCATCAGGAAGATGCAAATTAAAAACACAATGAGATACCACTTCACACCTGTCAGAATGACCATCATAAACAAATCAACAAGCAATAAGTGCTGGTGGGGTTGTGAAGAAAATGTAACCCTAGTGCACCATTGATGGGAATGTAGACTGGTGCAGACATTGTGGAAAACAGCATGGAATTTCCTCAGAAAACTAAAAGTGAATCTTCCTTTTGACTCAGCAATTCCACTGCTGGGACTATATCCTAAGAATCCCAAAACACCAATTCAAAAGAACCTATGCACTCCAATGTTCATAGCAGCACAATTTACAATAGCCAAGTGCTGGAAGCAGCCTAGGTGCTCATCAGTAAATGAGTGGATCAATAAACTTATGGTACATTCACACAATGGAATACTTCGCAGCAGAAAGAAAGAAGGAGCTCCTACCCTTTGAGACAACATGAATGGAAATGGGAAGTATTAGTCTAAGTGAAGTAAGCCAAGCAGTGAAAGACAAATACCATATGATCTCACCTATAAGTGAAACCTAATCAACAGAACAAACTGCCAAGCAAAATATAGCCAGAGACATGGAAATTGACAACAAACTGACAGTAACCAGAGGGGAGGGAAGAGGGAAACAATGTGGGAAAGAAAGGAAAGCAACATAAATGAACGTGAATATGAGGGACCCATGAACAGAGCCAAGGGGGAGTGGGATTGAGGGTAGGAGGTGGGAGTGAGTAGGGCAAAGGAAAGTGGTGGTGGGAAAATGGAGATAACTATATTTGAACATCAATTTAAAAAGTATAAAAAACAGTTAATAACCCATATTTTATATGTTATATATACTATATAACACATCCTTTTTTTGTTCGGATGTTTTAATTTCTTTTGAATGTAAGTCACTTTTTGCAAGCTAGCAAACATAACTAAACTAAAGCAGTCTAGCCCCCTGGGGACCCAAGCCAAATCTTGTAAACTTCAGCAGAATGACATCATAACACAAGGTGTTAACAATGGGATTATAAACTCTAAATAACAACCACTTATATTTTTCCCTTAGAAAACAGCCAAAAGTCCAGTCTTTAAAAGTATGATATACTGAATACCCTTTAAAATTTTTTTTTAATTTTATTGAATTTATTGGGGGTGACATTGGTTAACAAATTTATATAGGTTTCAGGTGCACAGTCCTATAGTACATCATCTGTATATTGTGTTCACCAACCAAAGTCAAGTCTCCTACTATGATCCTTTATCCCCCCATACCCTTTTCTAGCACCCGTAACCTCCCTTCCCTCTGGTAATCACCATACTGTTGTCTGTGTCTATAAGTTTTTTTTCTTTGCTTAACCTCTTTTTCACTCAGCAGAACATCTTAATCTATAAAGGATAGAATTACTCAAATTACATGGTACCCAACTTATTTGGTGAACCAGATCAGAACTGGCTGAGAAGTGGTGAACAGAGAAAGTGTTTCCATTTTCAAAACTTGCTCTGAGGTTTAAAAAATTCCTGGTTGCTCTTAATAAGACAGCATGTAAAAATATTACAGATGTATTTACACTAATATTTGATTTTGCCAAGGTCTTTCACTAGAATATGAAGATACAGCATAGAGGATAAGACACTTAGATATTTTCAAAATAAATTACTTAGTAATAACAAATTTGACATACTGAATTCTTCTATTTACCACAAGAACAAACTGACAACAGACTATTTTTGAAAATGTTCACCTCTAAAGAGGATGGCAGCAGCAACACTTTCCACTACAGAATAGACCACCCACTTTTCTCAATTAACATTGCTATTCTTCCATGATACAAGTTCACTTAGAAAAATTTGTCAGCTTTTAGTCAGGGCCAGGAGATGAAAAACAGTGTGCCCTAATTAGCTAATTGTAAGCTCAGTTAATGTCTTTAGGATGATGGACCCATAAAACTTGGCCATTATTTTGTTAAACATCTGCAAACTGCAGGATCTCTTAGCCCTTAGTCATAGTTTCTGCTCAATATCTTAAAGCTGAGCTCAGTCCCATCTGACTGCTCCTCAGGCCTGAGGTGGATGCTAGTCATCAAAGCCTGGAATGTCATCGCAGGAGTAACCCAGGTATCCTTTGGATGCATAGCAGGCGATGTGAAGGTGAGAAAATCCTGGCGGGAACACTAGGATGCCATGATGAGGACAGGATTTGGTGGGCCATCAGGAGGGAGCCTATGATATTGAGAAAGGTGCCAATCAAAAACAGCACTGTAGCAAGCAAAATGGCCTTATGTGGGATCTTAGGAGGACTTTTCTTAAACTGAAGGTCAATGTAACCATCATCTGTGCTAGAGAGCCTTGAGTATTTTACTTTATTACTTGGGATTCCAGCAGCCAGGTTGTTTTGAGATGGCTTTG
The DNA here is from genome assembly GCA_004024845.1 of Tonatia bakeri. Classification (NCBI taxonomy): domain Eukaryota; kingdom Metazoa; phylum Chordata; class Mammalia; order Chiroptera; family Phyllostomidae; genus Tonatia; species Tonatia bakeri. The sequence continues at coordinate 113,994 of PVIA01001588.1, forward strand.
TAATGCACTGACACAGTGACAGTCAACACAATGCGCCAAGTCTCCACGAGCCAACAGCTCACTCATTCATGGATGGAAACAAAGGCACTCATGACAATGTACATACTACATTCTTACAATCAAGCGAATTAGGGAAAAGAAAATGTTATTAAAAAATCATAAGGAAATTACACTTATAGTATTTAGTGAAAATAATTTGTGTATAAGGAGACACATGCAGTTTAAACTTGTGTTGTTGGTCAACTGTACTTTATTTTACAAAGGAGGAAACTGAGGCTTAGAGAGGTTAAATAACTTACTCAAAATCACACAGATAGTAAGTGTCAGAGTCTGAATTCAAGTCTATCTAAACATTTTATCCTCTATTTAGTAACTAAGTTTAGTACTGAGTTTATGTATCCCTCAATAGAAATTTTAAAATTTATGCTAAAAATTATCTAAGTTAAGGGTTTTTTAAAGGTATTGCTTCAGCCATCTTGGGTATTCACAATCACAAAGTATGTGCATTTGTTTTTATAATGCTTCTGATTGATCTACTGTTGCAGTTTTATTTAGTGGTAGACTCCTTTACTAAACAAAATCTTACAATAGAACACTGAACCAGTCACAGTCCTAGCATGGAAGATTCAACCACAGATGAAAAACTCCAGAAAGAGTGAGTGAAGAGGGTTTAATGAAAGGAGTATTTAAAAATATTGGGTAGGGTAAAGGGAAACCTGCAAAGGGAGTGAAAGTACCACTGAGCTAGCCACGGTGGGATGGCATGGCCACCTCTAGGCCTGAAGGGGCAACCATAGAGTGGTTACCAGAAGCAGGTAAGAACTATGGCTATAAGAGGAGACCATCAAATGGAAGCTGTGGACTTTGGCAAAGGAATGAGCCATAACCAAACCACAGCCTAGAAGGGAAGGAGTCGGGGAGTAAACACTTCTGCTTCTCTCTCCTGCCCTCAACCTCCTGAACCCAGTGTAAAAGTAGAGGGCAAGGGAAGCCAAAAGACACAGTCCACAGAAGTCAACTTCTCTGGAGGCAAAGAGCAAGATGGAGAAGGCCAGAGAATACATTTAAACAAGCAAACAGAAAATATCCAGCACAAAACCAAATATACAAAACTAATAAAGCAGTGCTGAAGTGGGGTGGGAGGTACAAAGGCTCTAGCTTGCTTCTCTCTATACTCACAGCAGTCTCTGGGGCACCCCTGTCAACCCCTAGTGCTCTGGTCTGGTTCTTATGTTACAAATGTCTTGATTGCGACCAACAACAGGTCTATGTGCTTTGCAGAATCGATATGCATTTAGATAGGATCACCTGGATGTAATGGGGCAATGAGAGGCACCAGACATGATCCTGGTTCAGGATCCCAGACTCTGGAAATAATATCTGATTGCCCCTGAATCTGGGAAACTGAGGGCTGAATGAAATGTCTATAGAATGTATAGGCCAGCTGATGACCCATGCTAAGGTGCTTCCTTTGAGTAGCCTCATCTATTAGTAAATAGAACCTTCCCAAAGGAGTCCACAATTAAGCTTTATTGTCCTCATATTACAGAGAGGACTTTATGTCCAAATACATTGAAATCTGCAGTTATTTATAAGACCAAATAAGGAGATGGATGAGAGGGGTTAATAGGGTAAATATACAGGGTAGTCAGGAAGAGAGTTATGTAGACAAGAGAATTTTACTAATCTGTAAAGTGACCTCAGAGTGCCCATCACTAACAAAATCCAAAACTGATGCTGTTACTGTCAGCCGAGAAGCAATACCCTCCGAATGTGCTCTGAAGTCTGAATCACAACTTGGCCTCCTCATTGGGGGCTGCTGCAGGTCCATCTGTCATTGGGCAGAGCTGCTGAGCACACCCTCTGCTGCTATGCAGAGAAGTCTGACAGGGAAGCCAGAACTAGGATGGGAATGGGCGGGGATGGAGAGGCGCCAGCACACAGGAGCCAGACAGCCAGATATGCTGTCACTGGTACTGCTGCCACTAAATCTCTTAGTTCACTGGAGAGTGGGTTTTTTTAGGGAGGAGGGGAGATAGAGGGGTGTTTTAATCTCAGTAGCTAACATGGCCTTCATAAGGAACAAAAATAAGCTGAGCAGAGGAGAAAGGCGCAGCTGTTCTTTGCTTTCTGAGGAGTCTCCAAATCTCTTATTTTTATTACATTTTGGTGCACCTGCCCAGAAGAACACAAGTTACTTCTGTGACAGGCGAAGGTAGAGAACAAAGCAGTATGAGATGCAGCCTATATCTATCCCATATCCCCTTCCATGCTACTGCCCCAGGCCCTGTCCCTTCATTGCATGTCTCTCCTCCAGGGTGGTGAGTTTTATTTCACTGATATAAAGCATTTGTCACACATGAGCTAGAATCAAATCATTTTACAGCTGTTATCACATTTAGTCCTCAAAGCAATATTACGAGGGAGGCACCGTTATTACCATGTGTCTATTCAGATGGGAAATTAGGACTCGGAGAGGTTAGGAAACTCAGTACATAAATGGCAGGCTGAAGTTTGAATCCCAGTACCCTGATTTCAGTACCTGTGTAGTTAACCACTAGACCATTCTATCTTGTTCTTTAAAAAAAAAATTATTTATTTTTTAGAGAGGGGAAAGGAAGGAGAAAGAGAGGGAGAGAAACATCATTATGTGGTTGCCTCTCATTCACCGCATACTGGGGACCTGGCCCCAAAACCCTTCGCAGGCTGGCACTCAACCCACTGAGCCACACCAGCCAGGGCTCTGCCTTGTTCTTACATGGTTATTGTTTTGCTGTTTCAGTTCTCTGAGCCAGCCTGGACTCCTTGTTTCTGATTCTGGACCAGTCACTTAATTGTTGATTTCCAAATATTTCTTCTGCCACAGATGCTGAGAAAGGAAGGCCAGATCCCCCTCACCTGGCTTTTTTCTCCTCCACATGAGAGTCAGTTGGAAGCCATCCTGGGGAAAGTCAGTCCTGGGTCAGTGAGCAGGAAAGCACACAGACCTTTCCCTCAGAGGGTCACACCTCATCATCTTAGAATCCCATATTCAGATCCTAATTTTAAATGCAGACCCTGCCTAGAAATATTCCACTGAACCCAGAAAGCCTCCCCAAGCCCCCTTATAAGGGAAAGGAAGCTGCACTATTAGCCTGAATATGGAAATGCCCATAAAAAGTAATGCTCATGTGGCAAAACTGAGTCAGAGAGAAGAGGAAAATGAATCACACACCAGATTCACCTTACCAAATGTTTTCAGAAAAGTGAGGACTGATTTAACTACTTATTTACAGGGATTTGAATATAACTAAGAAAGCTATTTTACTTGATTAAAATAATACATGGGTTCAGAGAGTCCTTTCAATTGGTTATTTGAAACAGTGAAAACTACTGAAGAAAATAGAAAATTTAGGCATCTATTTAGCATTTCCAGACAAGAATTAGACAATGTTTATGTTTCATATGTGCATTTTAGTATTATCAGAATAGATTTTAAATTGTTTGCTTTCTATGTGTGTCGTGAAACTTCATGATGCAATTCCATGTCCTCTGCCTTCTTTTTTTTCCTAGGTAACATTCTGGTATATTTTGCATATTCTGGTATACTCTGCATATGCATATATTCATACTAATGTATTCATTCATATACAAATGAAAATATTAATTTAAGAAGATTTGAGAGAAAGTTTACATGAAAACAGCTAGTTTACCACTTTTGTTTTTCTTGCTCTATCTGCCCCCTCTATATGGTACAGGCTTTGTCCTCTGCTTTTAAGAATAAAAGGGTGTGTAGAATTATATACTTTTGGGGGTATATCAGTGGTTATTCATGGCTTTAGTCTCTCAAGCTTAATGTCAGCCCTAGAATTTATTTTATTTTTTGTATTAGGGCACATCTGGTTGTAGGGAAGAGAAATGTACTTAAAATAACTCATGTAAAGGGGGATTTGGATTTTATTATAAGCATACAGAAGCCTCAGGAGAACCAAATCAACAAACAACAGCAATAGCTATTCTCAATTTTTAATCTAGGACCCCACCATAAACATTACTCAGTTGCCAATGCCCTCAACAATGCTTCTTTTAAAATCAACTGGTCCTTTTCAAAATGACTAATGTGATTTTGTCATTTCCTGCTTGGAGGACTCCTTTGGCTCCACAACACCACAGTGTGAAGTCCAACCGCCTCCCATAGCACACACCGCTTCTCAAAATCAGCTCCAGCCAGTTTTTCCAGCCCCACCTCCAGCCACTCTTCTGCCCCGTGCACAAGATGCCTGGACTACTGTCTGCCTGTTGAGAAATGTGGGCGTTATGTATTTAATGTTCTTATTGACCCTGTGTATTTAAAGAAATTTCACAGTACTTTGAATGTGATATGGTTCGATATTATTACTTTCTACCATTCATTTCTTGTATATCTATTACAATTACGTTATAAGTTAAGCAGGATTTTGAACTCGTCTAAGAGCCTAATTGATTGTTTCTGATTAGTTCCATAGGTATTTGTAAAGCACTTACCATATACAGGCATTCTCAACATTTATTACGTAAAGATAGAAAGTAAAGTCCTTGATTTTAGGACATTCAGAGTCAAGCTGGGAAAGAAGACAGGCAGGTAAACAAATAACTGTAATACAATGTGACAAGTGCGGGAATAGAAATATACATGTAATACTCTAGGAATGCAAGATAAATTAATTTTTCCTGAGGTGTCAGGGAAAACTGCAGGGAGGAGAGTTGAAATCTGAGCTCGAAACTCAGTAAGAGGGAGGAGGGAGTTTCAGATACAGAGCAGAAAAAGTAAAGGTAAGAATCATATACAGACACCTGCCAGAATGTCAGCTAACCCTGAACCACTATCCCTTTTCTCTCCCTGAGGATTTGCAACAAAGGGTTGAGTAGGCTTTTCTTTTGCACTTACAAAACCCAAGACATCTCATTGTATTCTCTTTTTCTGTTGACAGCAAGTGTTGAGTTCAGACTCCAGTGGCTCCTCTATACCTGCATGCCTGAAAGAAACCACCCTCAGATTCCAAGGTAATTCCCCTTCTATAGGACAGCCCTACCTGATTCCAACCTGATTATGTGTGGTATCTCTCTTTCTAGGGAAAAGAAGAAATGTAATTTCTGAAAAGTTTCCCTGTTACATATGAGCATTTCTTTTCAGAACATTGGCTCTCGTCCTTGACTATTGGGTTAAACTATGCATATTTTAAAGATTCTGATGCCTAGCTGGACCCCAGAACAATTAAACCAAAATTTTTGAGAGTAAGACCCAGCATCAGTATTTTTATAGCCCCCAGATGATTACAATGTGAAGCTAAGGTTAAAAAGCACTGATTCAGAATTTATGGGGACTTCCCTTTTAATATAGATGTTTAACTAATCATAATTCTTAAGTTTCTCTGACAGGAGTTGAATTACTTGTTGATTCAGAGGTGAAATGGAAAAACATTGGTTTTATTCACCCAAAGTAAAATTTATTTCTTCCTGTTTAGGTTTATTTCAGTCATATAGTCTCCCTCAATGATCCTTTCCCAGATGTGTTTCTCTCTTTGTTTCAAGCTCATGCTTCAGGTTAGGATACAGGTTTTAGCCAAGTGGGTTTAAGAGAAAGGTCTGCAGCCTCTCCCATCTCTGGTTCATAACTTCTGTAATGAGGACGTCTCCTTGGTTTAAGGATGAAGATGCCTGGGTTTTCACCCTACTTGAGGGTATTCTTTAGAACTAAATATCCACAATTCCTTCCTCACATCCAGCCTGGTCTGAGGCCCTGACCCATAGGTTGAAATGTGGATCAGTGTATGCCTTTCCACTGTCTACTTCTCCCAATGTGCTGTGAGTGAGGGAGTGGGGGGAATGAAGAGATCCGAACCCCAGAAGATAAGGGAAGAACTTCAGGTTAGAAGGAGATGGAAAATCAACTCATCCTGAGACATGAGGCCTGGTCTCTGTCCCTTTTTCTGCCCGATTTGAGAGGAGAGATTGTGAGAAGGCAGACTTCAAGGAGGACTGAGCAGAGGAGAGAAGAGTAAGCAAATTATTTAGCATACCAGAAAGTCAGAGGCAGAGTGGGGAAGGGAGAAAATCAGAGCTCCAGCAGTCACAGTGACAGTGACAGGAAAACCATGCCCAGACCAGACAAGAGTGCTGACACAGCATTCCGTTGAGTCAGAATGAACTGACTTCTCATCAAATTAACCAGCTAGAGCCTGTGGATGAGGCAGCCCACACAAGTGTTGCCTCTGGCCGGGCTGCTCATTTGTCAGCACTGAAGTGACATGTAAATTCACAGGCAGATGCCAAACTTGATGAAAACTCATGATTCACTCAGTGTCTGTTAGGCATACACAGCTAACTGCATGACATCTAAGGCCCCTTCTGACTTTTTAATTTTAAGGTTCTGTGGTCCCAAGTGTCTGCCATGAACCCAGCATGTCCCAGAAAGTGCCCTTGGGAGAATTTCCAAAGAGCTCTGTCTGGGTATTAAGTGTGCTTCATGCAAGAAATGAGGGGTCACCATGCGAAGAGAAGGAAAGTGTCCAGAGGTAGTTTCTACCAAGGAGATGGCTGCTTCTGGGTGCCATTTTTCCTAGGCAGCCCTCTGAACAGTATATAAATGCAGAACCAGTGTTTCTGATCAGTCTTTACCCAGGCAATGAGATTTTTTTTCAGGCAGAGACCTGGATCTTCTTCCTAGTTGCCTATAGATGGTATTCCTTGGGGGCCATACTCTAGAAGGCACTCCTGCCTCCTGTTGCTATTAGCAATCTGTCCATCCTTTTGTGGCTTTCTAAACTTACTTGTTCAAAGGCACCATGGGAGTCTTGGTCTTTATTTCTGATCCCTCCAGGTAGTAAACACTGTGCCACTTCCTTCTGGACTGAGAACCAGAGTCAGCACAGAACTCAGCAGAAATGAGGGCTCTGCAAGGATGAAAGTGGACCATGTGTTCCCCCACATGCATAACAGGTCTCTGCTCTCACACTGAGGTAGCAGCTGCATCGCCACATTCTATCCCCAGCAGACCCTTGCCTTGCTCTCTTTTTAATCACTTATTCTAACTGTTCTTCTTCCTGCCAAAAACAATTCATAATGATTTCTCATATAATGCTCCTCTCATCATGGTGCAGCCTAAACAGTGAAATTACACTGAAAAGAATAAACAGAAAATCCCAATTACACAATTCTTTATCTGCATGTGAAAACCAAGAGAAAGACTTAAAATATCTCACTTCCAATCATGAGTTGGAAGCATTGGCAGAATTTGGATTCTAATCCAATTTCTTAATCCAAATGTTTTCTGTGGCTATATATTTTTAGGAGACAAAGTACAAGAAAAATAATTAGACATCATGGGTTTAATTTTTTAAGAGTAACTTTAAAGCATATCCTGAAGTCCATAATGGATTGGTGCAATCTTACAAATATCTGCTGGGTGTACCATTTGCAATAATAAGTGATGGACAGTCAGAAAGATTCACTCATGCTACAAAACCATCAAACTTTGAAGAGACATTAAATTTTCTGTTAGTTCCATGTCTTCAAATTATTCAGAGTTGTGAGAATCAATAACTTGAGCTCAAAAGGGGAATACATGTCAGTTACTTTTGCCACGCCTATAGATAAGGCATGTCTCTCTGGCAAAAACAAACAAACAAACAAACAAACAAAAAAACAGACTAAATGAGAGAACTCAAAGAATCAGAGTTCTGAGCCAGAGAAAAAGAAATTTGCTCTGATAGGGATGGAGAAAGCAAGTTAGGCCAGTTTCTAGAAAACAGAATATAACTACACTCCCAGAGTCTATATAGTCAAGATAAGGCTGGAATTTGAGAGGGAAAGTAGGAGACATGAATCTGCACCATGCCTTCAGACCAAAGTGTATTTATTTTAGGATAAGGAGATTTGAGAAGCAAATAAGTTTTTGCTATCTTTACCAGGGTCCTTAGAACCAAAAATATATGCTCTATTTTAAAAATTAGATCATTATAAGGTGATCATTCTTATTTATATTTCCACTCCATTAGTCACCTTTATCCATTATGTTTACAAAATTTTTTCCTACCTTACATTATATAACTTCTTCATTATAGCTTTTGATTTTGGACTATATCTCTCTGTCCTACCTGGCCCACTATTATATGATTACATTTACTAAGAGGAAAAGAAACCTATCATATAATGAGTCATATGTAAGGTTAAAAGATTTTCCTAACTAAATTAGCAAAAATGTCAATCTCACAGAACTATTACATATTAAGTTTTAATAATCATAGAAAATAGTAAATAAGCCTGAAGATTGGGAACAGATTACTTTTTTCCAGTTAAAAATAGTGACAAGATAAAAGAGAGTAATTCCCTCTATGACAAGGAACTATGGACAAAGAAGTATAAAATTACAAATAGATTTATTTGTTATAGTATGCAAGCATACAAATAAAGAAGTGATCTCAGGAGCCAGCATGGGATCTTAAAAAAATTATTTCCTTAGCTAATATTAGTTCAAGTAAAAAGAATTCTAAAGACAAATTGTAATCTCATTAAATCTCTTAGAATGTCTTGGACAAGGTGATTTGGTATGAGATAAGATGATGGTTTGGTAAGTGGGTTGAAATTTCTTTAGAATGGGTCACTTTCTCCTACTAAGACTATAAGCTCAGTGATGGAAAAGAGCATGTTTTATATCTCTTTGTACCTCTGGCACTTACTTCAGTGCTTGACAAATAGTAAGTACCCATTCCATTTTACCTGAATTCATAGGCACTTAAACAAGACTACTCACAGGGAACTTTTTAATGGATTCTGGTTAACCACAAAAGAATTTTTAAGTGGCATGTTTAAAATTCTCTGTGCATGACCATTATCCTGTTCAATATTCTAATACTGGCAATGAATAAATAAAAATTTAAAGGCAAGTGGTCCAGTGCATAAGAATCAGAAACTAATAACCAGAAAGAGGATAGTGGTCCTATGTCTCATAATACCTAATATAATATGGATACAGACTAGATGTTCAATAGCTATCTTCTTAACTTTTTAAATATGAATTATGCTATTCTCAAGGCTTAACATCTGTGGTGGTTGGGACTACTAGATATCCACATTTTGACCCTGATTCACACCAAATACTAAAATTAACTCAAAATGGATTAAAGACCTACATGTAAGAGTTAAAATTATAAAATATTAAAAGAAAATATCAGTGTAAATCTTCATGATCTTGGATCACAGAGTGGTTTTTTAAGATATAATACCAAAAGACTCAACAACAAAAGAAAAAAGTAGATTAAATTGTACATAATCAAAACTTAAAAACTTCTGCGTTTCAATGGATATCAAAAAGGAAGTGAAAAGGCAACCCATAGAATAAAAGAAAATATTCTCAGTTTGTATGTATGATCAAGGACTTGTATCTAGAGTCCATATAGAACTATTAAAACGCAATAATAGAAGGACAGATAATCCGATTTTCAAATAGGCAAAAAATTTTAACGGACATTTCTCCAAAGAATTTTACAAATGACCAATAAGCATATGAAAACATGTTCAACATTTTTAGCCATCAAGGAAATGCCAAACAAAACCACAAAGACATACCATTTTACACTACTAGAATAACTATAATTTTTTAAAAATTGTTGTCTAACAAGTGTTGGCAATAATGTGAAGAAGTTGCAATCCTCATAAACTGGTGGGGATGTATAAATGGGGCAGCCACTTTGGAAAACAGTTGAGCAGTTTCTCAAACAGTCAAACATAGAGTTAGCATATGATCCAACAATTCCACTCTTAGGTTTATATCCAAAAAAAATAAAAGCATGTGTCCACACAAACACTTGTACATCGATATTCATAGCAGCACATTCACAATAGCCAGGAAGTGAAAGTAACCCAGATGTCTATCATCTCATGAATGAATAAATAATGTCCATATAATGGAATGTTCTTCAGCAACAAAAGGAACATATGTGACAACATATTGTATGATTTTATTTGTATATTTCATCACCCGGGGACTTTTTTTCATTGCTTTTAGAGGAAAAGGAAGAGAAAGAGAAACATTGATGTGAGACAGAAGCATCAATTTGTTGCCTAATGGGTGCACCCTGGACCAGGAATAGGACCCACAACCTTTTAGTTACAGGATGATATACGACCAACTGAGCTACACTGGCCAGGGCTCTATGATTCCATTTAAATGAAGTGTTGAGAATAAACAAAGCTATAGAAATAGAAAATAGATTAGAAGTTGGCTAGGGTTGGAGATGATGAGAGGATTCAAGGGTGACAGCTAGAGGGTTTCTTTCTGGGGTAATGCAAATCTACGTTCATAGTGCTGCATGTACAACGTTGTAAAATATACTAAAATTTATTGAATTGTACATTTTGTGAATTGTTTTGTATGTGGATTATATGTATACAAAGGTATTTTTTTATTTTTTAAAGCATTTTATCAGTTTATCAGAAAAGAATGTCTTAAATCCAAGGCTGCACAAAATCCTATAAGATGAGGACCCCTAACACTAATTAATATTTTCTTCTCAACCTTTTCAAATTTAATTTTTATTGTATTTTTCCATTGCCATTTAGTCCCCTTATCCCCCTCTCTGCCCAGCAATCCCCACACTGTTGTCCATGTCCATGAATCCTTTTTCCTTTTTGCTCAATTCCCCCACCCCCTCACCTAAACGCCCCCCAGCTACCTGTCATCCTGCTCTCCATCTATCAGTCTGTCTCCATTTTCCTTGCTAGTTCACTTCGTTCATTAGTTTCCACGTATAAGTGAAATCATATAGTATTTGTTTTTTTCTGACTGGCTTATTTCTCTTATCATAATGTTCTCCAGGTCCATACATACTGTCGCAAAGGCTAATATTTTCTTCTTTTTATGGCTGTGTAGTATTCTGTTGTGTGAATGTCCCATAGTTGTTTTATCCACTCATCTATTGAAAGACATTTGGGCTGTTTCCATACCTTAGTGATTGTAAATAATGCTGCAATAAACATAGGGGTGTTTATGTTCTTTCAAATTAGTGTTTTGGGTTCCTTCAGATATATTCCCAGAAGTGGGATTGCTGGGTCAAAAAGCAGTTCCATTTTTCATTTTTTGAGGTATCTCCACACTGGTTTCCACAGTGGCTGCACCAGTCTGCATTCCCACCAACAGTGCAAAAGTGTTCCCCTTTCACGACATCCTCACCAGCCCTTGTTGTTTGTTGATTTAATGATGTTAGCCATTCTGACATGTGTGAGAAGATATCTCATTGTGGTTTTAATTTGCATTTTCTGATGATTAGTGACATTGAGCATATTTGCATTTATTTTTTTGTCCTCTGTATGTCCCCATTGGAGAAGTGTCTATTAAGGGCCTTTGCCCATTTTTAAATTGGGTTGTTTGTTTGTTTGTTTTTTGGTGTTGAGCTCTGTAAGTTCTTTATAAATTTTGAATATTAACCCCTTATCAAATATATCAGTGAATATGTCCTCCCATTCTGTGAGTTGTCCTTTTATTTTCTTGATGATTTCCTTTGCTGTGCAAAAAAAAGTTTAATTTGATATAGTCCCATTTCCTTATTTTTTAAAATTTTACTTCCCTGCCTGGGGAGAGATATCTGATAAAATATTGTTAGGAGCAATGTCCAAGCTTTTTCTGCTTATGTTTTCTTATATGATTTTTATGGTTTTGGGTCTAACATTAAGTCTTTTAACCATTTTGAATTTATTCTTGTGTGTAGTATAGAAAAGTGGTCTAGTTTAATTTTTTTCTGCACATATTTGTCCAATTTTCCCAACACTGTTGATTGAATAGACTATCTTTAGCTCATTGTATATGCTTGCTTCCTCTGTTGAATATTAATTGATTATGAAGGTATGGGTTTATTTCTGGGCTCTCTATTCTGTTCCATTGATGTATGTGTCTGTTTTTATGCCAGTACAGGCTGTCTGATTACAATAACCTTATAGTATAGCTGTGTATTAAGTAGCGTCATTTCTCCAACTTTGTTTTTCTTTCTCAGGGTTGCTGTTGCTATGCAGGGCCTTTTGTGGTTCCACATAAATTTTTTAAATATTTGTTCTCATTCTGTGAAACATATCATTGGAATCTTGATAGGAATTGCATTGAATATATAGATTGCTTTAGGTAGTATGGACATTTTAATGATGCTAATTCTTCCTATCCATGAACATAGTATGTGCTTCCACTTATCTGCATCTATATTTCTTTCTTCAGTCTCTTACAATGTTCCAAGTACAGGTCTTTTACATCCTTGGTTAGGTTTATTCCTAGGCATTTTATTCCTTTTGTAGCAATCGTGAATGGGATTGTTTTCTTAATTTCCCTTTCTGTTAGTTTGTTATTGGTATATATAAATACAATGAATTTCTGAATATTAATTTTGTATCCTGCTACTTTGCTGAATTTCTTTATCAGTTTTAGTTGTTTCTTAGTGGAATCTTTGGGATTTTTAATGTCATCTGCAAATAATGACAGTTTCACTCCTTCTTGCCCTTTATTTCTTCTGCTTGCCCTGTTGTTGTGACTAGGACTTCCAGTACTATGTTGAATAAGAGAGGTGAACGCAGACATCCCTGTCTTGGTCCCAATTTCAAGAGGAATGCTTGTAGTTTTTGCTTGTTGACTAAGATACTGGCAGTGGGTTTGTCATATATGGCCTTTATTATATTTAGGTATATTCCCTCTATTCCCATGTTGCTGAGAGTTTTTATCATAAATAGATGCTGGATTTTATGAAATGTTTTTTCTGTATCTTTGATATGATCGAGTGGTTTTATCCTTCATTTTGTTTATGTGATGAATCACATTAATTGATTTGCAAATTTAGCATCTATATTCATCAGGGATATTGGCCTATAATTTTTCTGTAGTGTCTTTGTCTGGTTTTGAGATTAGGATAATGCTGGCCTCATAAAATGAGTTTGGGAGCATTCTTTCGTCTTGCATTCTATGAAATAGTTTGAAAAGGAGAGGTGTTAGTTCTCAGAATGTTTGGTAAAATTCACCTGTGAAGCATTCATGTCCACAGCTTTAGTTTCTTGGGAGTTTTTTGATTACTGCTTCAATATTACTAGGTGTATTCTCTCTATTCAGATTCACTGATTCTTCCTGATTTAGTTTTGAAGATTGTATGTTTCTAGGAATTTATCCATTTCATCCAGGTTGTCCAGTTTGTTGGTGTATAGTTATTCATAATATTTTCTTACAATCCTTTGTATTTCTTTGGTGTCACTATTATTTCTCCTATTTCAATTTCTTATTTTATTTATTTGGGCCCTCTCTCTTCCTTTCTTGATGAGTCTGGTTAAAGGTTTGTAAATCTTGTTTTTCTTTTCAAAGAACAAGTTCTTGGATTCATTGATCTTTTATATCATTTTTAAGACTTTATTTCTGCTCTGATCTTAATTACTTCCTTCCTTCCCCTCATTTTGGGCTTTGTTGTTTGTTCTTTTTCAAGTACCTGTAAGTGTAAACAGATTTAGTTTCCTCCTCCTCCTCTTCCTCTTCCTCCTCCCCCTCCTCCTCTTCCTCATCCTCTTCCTCCTCCTTCTTCCTCTCCTCCTTCTCCTTCCTCCTCTTCTTCTCCAACAAGTCCTTTAACATTTGGTGCAGTATTGCTTTGATGTTAACAAAGTCCTTTAGCTTTTTCTTGTCTGGAAAACCCCTTATTTCTCCTTCAATTTTAAATGATAGACTTGATGGGTCAAGTAGCCTTGGTTGTAGGTCCCTGCTTTTCATTACCTTGAATATTTCATCTCACTCCCTTCTGGCTTGAAATGGTTCTGATGGATAATCAGATGACAGTCTAGTTGGTGCTACCTTGTAGGCATCTACTTGCTTTTCTCTTGTGGCTATTAGGATTGTCTTCTTATCTTGAAGCCTTGTCATTTTAATTATGATGTGCATTGGTGCAGGCCTCTTTGGGTCCAACTTGTTTGGGACTCTGATCTTCCTGGACTTGTGCAACTTCCTCCTTCACCAGATTAGGGAAGTTTTTGGTTATTACTTCTTCAAATAGGTCCTCAATCCCATTCTCACTCTTTCTCCTTCTGGTATTCCCATGATGAGGATGCTGTTAACACTTCATGTTGTCCAAAATGTTTAAGCTCTTTTCATATTTTTATTGGTTTTTCTTTTTGCTGCTCTGTGTGGGTGCTTTTTTTCTACCTTGTCTTCCAAAACACTGATTTGATCCTTTGCTTCATCTGACCTATTGTTTATTCCTTCCAGTGTGTTATTTATTTCAGATATTACATTATTTCTGACTAGTCCTTTTTTATGGTTTCTACATCTTTTTCATGCTGTTGAGTATCCTTATAATCATTACTCTAACTCTCTATCTAATAAATTGTTTGCCTCCATTTAATCTAGTTTTCCTTCTGGAGAATTCTCTTATTCCTTTTTTTATTTATTTTCTAAGGTTTTATGTATTTATTTTTAGAGAGAGGGAAAAGGAGAGAGAAAGAGTGGGAGAGAAACATCAGTGTGTAATCACCTCTTACGTGGTCCCCACTGGGGACCTGGCCCACAACCCAGGCATGTGCCCTGACTGAGAATTGAACTGGCAACCTTGGTTTGCAGCCCGTGCTCAGTCCACTGAGCTACACTGGCCAGGGCTCTACTGTTCTTTCACTTGGTGTCTGTTTCTTTGTCTTCTCATTATAGCTGTTTCTTTGTATTTTCTGCATTAGTAATTAAACTAATGAGTGATGTAGCCTTAAACTGTGATCAGCAGGCCAGCCTAAGCACCACTGGGTAGGGCAGAGTAATCTCTGAAGGCAGAGTTATTTCTTCTCTTCAGGTTGATGCTACTTGGGAGGAGTGCTCTGCCTTAGAAAGATGGATTCTGCAATATGCAGAATGGCTCAGCACAGGCATCCTGGTAGTTGTTCCTTCAGTTTTCTCCCCAGAGCCACCAACCTTAGATTCTCCTTAAGTATCTCTAGTCCACTCTGCCTTCCCTCTGCCAGAGCCCAAGGTAAGTGGCTGCAAGCAAAATTTTTTGTGTTGGGTCTTTAAGAGGCTCTCTGCCTGCCCAGCCATCTCCTCCTGGCAGACAGAAACCCTGTTGCTTTTTACAGCTGTATGTTATCTGGGTTTCTTTCTGGCTTTGGTGCTGCATTCTGGGGATCTCAGCTTGTGATTTAGACCCCACATTTCTCAGGGGGGAACCTCAGCCACCGAAATATCATTCTGAAACTTTAGCTGCCACCTGTGGGAACCCAGCCACTCTTCTTGCATTCCTCTGCACTCCCTATCAGTCTCATTGTGGTGAAGTGGTTTCTTCTCTCCATCCATTGTTATAAGGCTTCTCTCAAGCTGGCATTCAGTTAGTTATTAAAATAATTTCTCTACAATTTAGTTGTACTTCCATATTGGTCCTGGGAGGAGGTTAGTGTAGCTTCCACTTTCTCCTCCACCATTTTGAATTTTTAAAAGAAAACCTATGGTGAGTTCTCTATTTGTGGTAGACATGGAGATATATTGGGTTGGCCACAAAGTTCACTTGTTTTTTTCCATTAGGTGGTTCTAGTAGCACTTAGTTGTCTTTAACTTCATTCAGAACAATTTCATTAGATTGTATAGTGACAGCTGTTATATCAGCCTGTATATATGTTAAACTTATCAAAATTGGTGAATTTTTGTGTAGCCCATTTAATATTGAAGATGGAAGAAAGTAAGCAACATTTTTGCCATATTGTGCTTTATTCATCCAAGAAAGATAAAAACATAACTGAAACCCCAAAATAGATTTGTGCAGTGTATGGAGAAGGTGCTGTGACTCATCAAACATGTCAAAAGTGGTTTGTAAAGTTTTGTGCTAGAGATTTCTCAGTGGATGATGCTCCAGTGTCCGGTTGACCAATTGAAGTTGATAGTGATCAAATCAAGACATTAATTGAGAACAATCAACATTATATACCATGCAGGAGATAGCCAACATACTCAAGATATCCAAATAAATAAAGTAATCAGTGTAAATTAAAAGTTTGCCTTTTACTTTATGGAGAAAAAACACACGGACATTTTGGCCAACCTAATATTATCCAGGATCCCCCTTCAAGGATGGACCTGCTGCCCAACTGTGAGGAGCATAGTCAGCAGATAGCTTACAGCTTTCAGCTCCTTCATGGTCAGCCTCAGCTTCAGAGGGCTGCCTTGACAAATGTGAGATCATAGAAAATATATGTAATGGTCTCTGTAACCAGTTCCTGGCATAGAGCTCCTAAAATCCTTATAATTTCCTAAGTAATATGAATACTAGGAGCATCTCTTGCTCTAATATTTTTTCTTTGACTCTGTCCTGACACAAGGCTCCTAAATCACTTGTCAATTCCTAAGTGACAAGAGCACTAGAAACATCTTTTGTTCTAAAGAGGTGGTTGCTGTATTGGCCATGGTCACTAGAAAGACCAAGCCATGATTAGAAGCTTGGAATTTCCAGCCACATTCCCCCACCCCATGCAAACACACACTTCTCAAGAGGGGAGAGAGGGACTGGAAATAGATTAACAATTGATCATGCCTACATGAGGAAGCCTCCATAAAAATCCTAATAGTGCGGGGTTCAGAGAGCTTCCAGGTAGATGAGCACATCCATCTACCAGGAGGGTTTTGCACCCCAGCTCCGTGAGGACAGAAGCTCCTTTACTTGGGACTCTCCAAGACTTCATCTATGTATCCCTTCATCTGGCTGTTCATCTGCATCCTTTACCATATTCTTTAATACACTGTTAAACATAAGTGTTTTCCTGAATTCTGTGAGCCACTCTCACAAATTAATTGGAACTGAGAAGGGGGTTGTGGGAACCCCTGATCGTTAGCCAAATTGGAACAAAGTTGTGGGTACCCCGGGGACCTACTACTTGTTATTGGCATCTGAAGTAGGGTAGAAACAGTCTTGTTGGACTGATCCTTTAACCTGTGGGATCTGACACTATCTAGTGGTTGATAGTATCAGAATTGAGTTAAGTTGTAGGATATCCAGCTGGTGTCATGGAAAATTGCTTGTTGTAGGGAAAATTCTCTATATATTTGGTGACCAGAAGTATCAGAAGTGTTCTCTGTGAGTAGCAAAGGAAACACACAGGAGAGAAACACAGGTGGAAAACTGAGCAGTTTTTTTGTTATTGTTGTTTGCTTGTTTGTTTCTTTTATGCCCAAAATGCCCAAGGTCTAGTGCTTTCTGGAGCAGCTCACATTTCAGTGAAGCAGGCTATAAAGGCCCAGCCATTTCTGCTGGATGAAGGACAATTCTGACCAGCCCTGTTCATTGCAGAGGTCCTTGCTAGATTGACTGAGGCTATATCAGACCTGTATCATGGTTTGACATCTCCTTCTACTCAATCCTGCTTCCTCCTCTCCCCTTTCACAAGTTTTGATCTATAACCTTTTTTCAAAACAAACAAACAAACAAACAAACAAACAAACAAACCCTCTCCATTTATTCTCCCTTTAGATCTTTAACCTTGAACCCCAAATTATCTCGGCATCTAATTTTGGGGAATCGGACCTTTGACAACATTAAACATGGCCAAATATCTTTATATTTCAGAAGCCCACTAAAATGAAAGTAAAACAATTTTGTTTTTGTTTTTAACTCATTAGGTCAAAGAGAACAGGACAAAAAAAACCCCAAAAACCTCAGTGGATGAAGGGAAAATAGTTGTCTTAGCAGAAAGAAGAAAACATCAAAAATGCTTGCAAAGTGGGATACCAATGAAAAGTCAGGTGATTTCTTCCACAGAATCTCTGAAAGGCTCAGAAAATGGAAGGGCAGGAGCTCCTGGGGACAGATGAAAGAACAAAGCTGATAATAGGAAACTGTCTTCAAACAGTTTGAACTGTTTTCAATATGCCAAATGCTTATATCTCCTATGTCTCTTCTGTATGCCTTGCATGAGACTAGAGATTTATTTCTTGGGAAAATGAACTAAAGAGACTCTGAGCTTGGGGATGCTAGGATTGCTAGAAGAGGAGTGAGTATTGGAACTGAAAAAAAAGGGAAATAAATGAAAATATGTGTGTTGAATAGGAAGACTGCTCCATCATTCCCCTGCTTCCTCTTATTAGCTTTCTTCACGGAGACTGGAGTATTAGCCCCAAACAAAAGGCTGGGGATTTTTCTCTGTCTTCTAGAAACTGAATGACTCCAAAGAAAACAACTACCCAATACTGGCATTTGCACATTCTCAATGAGACAGTGATGTGGTTGCTCTCTCACCCAACATTGTCCCCCACACACAGAGCTTCTAGTTTTGTGATTCTTCATTCTTTCATATGAAAGATCAGGCAAGTGTGACCACACATTTGAAGAAAGTGTTGATTATGAAAAATAGACCCAGATACAAGATGGCAGAGGAGTAAGTGAAAGCTACACTAACCTCCTCCCAGGACCAATCTAGAATTACAACTAAGTTGTACAGAAATAATCTTCAATAACCAACTGAACACTAGCTGTAGAGAAGCCTTACATCCAAGGATAGAGAGAAGAAAACACTTCAGCGCAATGTGACTAGAAGGGAGTTCACAGGGAGTGTGACTGGGAGATATGAGAGGGCTGGCTGGGCTCCCATGAGTGGCAGCCTTAAGTGCCTGAGGGATTCCCCCTGAGAAGTGTGGGGTCTAAAGCCCAAGCTGGGCTCCCCAGCCTGCAGCACTAGAACCAGAAAGGAACCCAGATAAACATCCAGCTATGAAAAAAGCAGGGGGTCCATCTGCCAGGGAGAAGAGGCTGGAGAGGCAGAGAGCCTTTCAGAGGGCCAAAGCACAAAATTTCATTTGTAGCCACTTACCCTGGGTGCCAGCAAAGGGAGGGCAGAATGGCCTAGAGATGCTTGAGGAGAGTCTGAGACGGATGGTTCTGGGGAAAGACTGAAGGAGCAGCTATAAGGATCCATGTGCTGAGTCATCCCCCATACTGCAGGAGACTACTCTCTCAGGCAGAGCATTCCTCTGTGAATGGCAACAGCCTAAAGGGAAGCAATAGCCCTGCCTGCAAGAATTACTCTGAATCTCTCTGCCCAATTCTAGGGTGCTTAAACCTGACTGATGATTACAGATTGAATACATTAACAATGTATCAAATAGACATCTATCTAGTTTAACATCTAAGGCGGAAAATGCAATGAAGCAGCCAAAGTGGGAAGACAAAGAAATAGACCCTTAATGAAAGAACAAGAGAACTTTCCAGAAGAACTAGATGATATGGAAGTAATCAATTTTATGAAATAGAGAGTTTAGAGTAGTGATTATAAAGATACTCAACAGCATGAAAAAAGGACTACTCAGAAAAAAAGGATGCAATATCTGAGATAAATAAAACACTGGAAGGAATAAACAATAGGTTAGGTGAAACAGAGAACTGAATCCATGTTTTGAAAGACAAGGTAGAAAAAAGCACCCACACAGAGCAGCTAAAAGAAAAACCAATAAAAAAATGAGAGAGCTTAAGAAACATCTTGGACAACATGACATATTAGACACACCCACATCATGGGAATACCAGGAGAAGAGAGTGAGATTGGAATTGAGGACCTATTTGAAGAAATAATAACCAAAAACTTCCTTAATCCGGTGAAGGAGGAAGTTGCACAAGTCCAGGAAGATCAGAGTCCCAAACAAGGGACCCAAAGAGGCCTGCACCAATGCACATCATAATTAAAATGACAAGGCTTCAAGATAAGAAGACAATCCTAATAGCCACAAGAGAAAAGCAAGTAGATGCCTACAAGGTAGCACCAACTAGACTGTCATCTGATTATCCATCAGAACCATTTCAAGCCAGAAGGGAGTGAGATGAAATATTCAAGGTGATGAAAAGCAGGGACCTACAACCAAGGCTACTTGACCCATCAAGTCTATCATTTAAAATTGAAGGAGAAATAAGGGGTTTTCCAGACAAGAAAAAGCTAAAGGACTTTGTTAACATCAAAGCAATACTGCACCAAATGTTAAAGGACTTGTTGGAGAAGAAGAGGAAGAAGGAGGAGGAGGAGAGGAAGAAGGAGGAGAGAAGGAAAAGAGGAAGAAGAAGAAGAGAGAAAGAAAAAATGAGGAAAATAGTCAAACAATAAAATGGCACTAATTATGTATCTATCAGTAATCACCTTAAATGTAAATGGCTTAAATATTCCAACCAAAAGACATAGGGCACATGAATGGATAAGAAAACAAGACCCATATATATGCTGCTTCCAAAAGACCCTTCACAGATCGAAAGATACACACAGACTAAAAGTAAAGGATTGTAAAGAGATATTTCATGACAATGGAAAGGAAAATAAAGCATATTTCTGAGAAAATAAACTTTAAAACCAAGTCATTTGTAAGAAACAAAGAAGGACACTACATAATGATAAAAGGAACAATCAAACAAGAGGATATAACCCTAATAAATATTTCTGCACCCAACATAGGAGCACCTAAATATGTGAAGCACATCTTGATGGACATAAAAGGAGAGATAAACAGAAATACAGTCATAGTTGGGGATTATAACATCCTATTGACTTCAATGGGTAGATTTTCCAGACAGAAAATCAACAAGGAGACAGGGGCCTTAAACAACACATTAGATCATATACATTTAATTGATATCTTCAGAGCATGCCATCCCAGAGCATCATAATATACATACTTTTCAAATGCACATGGAATGTTTTCAAGGATAGACATGTTAGGATGCAAAACAAGTCTCAATAAATTTAAGAAGACTGAAATCATGTCAATCACAAAGCTATGAAACTAGAAATCAATCACAAGAACAACACTGAAAAACACAGAAAGACATGGAGGCTCAATAACATGTTATTAAACAATGAATGGGTCATCAATGAGATCAAGGAAGAAATCAAAAGATACCTTGAAACAAATGAAAATAAGGACACACAATCCAAAATCTTAGGGACACTGGGAAAACAATCCTAAGGGAGAAATTCATAGCATTACAGGCTTATCTCAAAAAAAAAAAAAAAAAAAAAAAAAAAAAAAAAAAAAAAAAAAAAAAAAAAAAAAAAAAAGGAAGGAAGGAAGAAAGGAGAGAAGGAAAGAGAAGAGAAAAGAAGAGAAAGTGAAAATAAACAATTTAACTTCACTTTAAAGGAACTTGAAAAGGAACAACAAAGTTCAATAAGAGTATAGGAAGGAAATAAGTAAAATCAGACCAGAAATAAATTAAATAGTCTTAAAAAAGATACAAAAGCTCAATGAATCCAAGAGCTTGTTCTTTGAAAAGAAAAACAAAATTGACAAACCTTTCATTAGACTCATCAAGAAAGGAAGAGAGAGGACCCAAATAAATAAAATCAGACATGAAAAAGGAGAAATAACAATGACACCAGAGAAATAAAAAGGATTGTAAGTAAATATTGTGATCAATTATATGACAACAAATTGGACATCCTGGACAAAATGGATAAATTCTTAGAAACATGCAATCTTCCAAAAATAAATCAGGAAAAATCAGAGAATCTGAATAAACAGAATATTACTACTGAAATTGAAGCAGTAATAAAAAAACTCCCAAGAAACTAAAGCTGTGGACAGGTGAATTTTACCAAACATTCTGAGAAGAACTAATGCCTCTCCTTCTCAAATTATTTCATAAAATGCAAGAGGAGAAATGCTCCCAAACTGATTTTATAAGGCCAACATTATCCTAATTTGAAAACCAGATAAAGACACTACAAAGAAAGAAAATTATATGCCAATATCGCTGATGAATATAGACACTAAAATCTGCAAAAAAATATTAGCAAACAGAATATGCCAATGCATCAAAAAAGATCATACACCATGATCAAATGGAATTTCTTCCAGGAATGCAAGGATGGAACAACTTTTGCAAATCAATAAATGTGATTCATCATATATACAAAACAAATGATAAAATTTACATGATTATATCAATAGTTGCAGAAAAAGCTTTTGATAAAATCCAGCACCCATTTATGACAAAAACTCTTAGTAAAGTGGGAATAGAAGAAACATACCTAAACCTAATAAAGAAAATGTATGACAAACTCACTGCCAGCATCATACTCAATGGAGAAAAACTACAACTGTTTCCCTTTAAGAATGGGAAGAAAACAGGAATATCTGCTTTCACCTCTCTTATTCAACATGGTATTGGAAGTCCCAGCCACAGCAATCAGACAAGAAGAAGACATAAAAGGCATCCAAATTGGAAAGGAAGAAATAAAACTGTCTTTTTTTTTGCAGATGACATGATACTGTACATGGAGAACCCCAAAGACTCTACCAAGGAACTATTAAAACTGATCAGTGAATTCAGTAAAGTAGCAGGATACAAAATTAATATTCAGAAATTGGTTGCATTTTTATATGCCAATAACAAACTAACAGAAAGGGAAATTAAGAAAACAATCCCATTCACAATTGCTACAAAAGGAATAAAATACCTAAGAATAAAGCTAACCAAGAATGTAAAAGACCTGTACTTGGAAAATTATAAGACACTGAAGAAAGAAATTGAAAAGATACAAATAAGTAGAACCAGATACGATGATCATGGATAGGATGAATTAACATTATTAAAATATCCATGGTACCCAAAGCAATTGATAGATTCAATGCAATTCATATCAGGTTTCCAATGATGTATTTCACAGAACTAAAACAAATATTTAAAAAATTTTATATGGAACTACAAAAGACCCCACATAGCAACAGCAATTCTGAAAAAGAAAAACGAAGTTGGAGGAATCACGCTACCTAATATCAAACTATACTACAAAGCCATAGTAGTCAAAAAGCCTTGCACTGGCATAAAAACAAACACATAGATCAATGGAACAGAAAAGAGAACCCAGAAATAAACCCACATCCTTATAGTCAATTAATATTTGAAAGAGGAAGCAAGCACATACAATGGGCTAAAGATAGTCTATTCAATCAACAATGCTGGGAAAATTGGACAGATATGTGCAGAAAAATGAAACTAGACCATCTTTCTATGCTACATACAAGAATAAATTCAAAATGGATGAAAGACTTAAATGTTACACCTGAAACCATAAAGATCACATAAGGAAACATAGGCAGCAAAATCTCAGACATTGCTCATAGAAATTTTTTTATTGGATTTATCTCCCAGTCAAGGGAAATGAAAGAAAAATATAAACAAATGGGACTATACCAAACTAAAAAGTTGTTGCAAGGCAAAGGAAATTGTCAACAAAATAAAAAGACAACCCACAGAATGGGAGGACATATTCACTGACACGTACGATAAAGAGTTAATACTCAAAATTTATAAAGAACTTACAAAGCTCAACACCAAAAAACAAATAACCCAATTAACAAATGGACAAAGGATCTGAATAGACATTTCTCCAAAGAGGACATATAGATGGCCAAGAAACACATGCAAAGATGCTCAATGTCACTAATCATCAGAAAATGCAAATTAAAACCACAATGAAATATCTTCTCACACGTCAGAATGGCTAACATCAATAAATCAACAAACAATAAGTGCTGGTGAGGATGTCGTGAAAGGGGAACACTTTTGCACTGTTGGTGAGAATGCAGACTGGTGCAGCCACTATGGAAACCAGTGTGGAGATACCTTGTATAATTAAAAATGGATCTGCTTTTTGACCCAGCAATCCCACTTCTGGCAATATATCTGAAAGAACCCAAAACACTAATTTGAAAGAACATAAATACCCCTATGTTCATTGAGGTATTATTTACAATCACCAAGGTATGGAAGCAGCCCAAATGTTCTTCAATAGATGAGTGGATAAAACAACTATGGGACATTTACACAGTGAAATTGTACTCATCCATAAAAAAGAAGAAAATGTTACCCTTTGTGACAGTATGGATGGACATGGAGAATATTATGCTAAGAGAAATAAGCCAGTCAGAGAAAGATAAATACCAGGTAATTTCACTCATATGTGAAATCTAATGAACAAACTGAGCAAACAAGCAAAACAGAGACAGAATCATAGATGCAGAGCAGATGACAGTTAGTTGGTGATGGAAGTAAGGGGGTGGAGGAATTGAGCAAAAATGGAAAAGGACTCATGGACATGGACAACAGTGTGGGGATTGCTGGGAGGAGGGGAATATTAGGGGACTAAATGGTAATGGAAAAAGAAAAGTTATTGCATCTATGAAGCAAAAATAGGAAGGGAAGAATAATTGTAGGCAGAGAGAACTGCAAATAAAAAATGATAAAAATTAAAATACAATAGAAGACTTGGAAGACAAAGACATAGAAATCTCTCAAATAGAGAATGAATGACATAGAAATGGACAATAGTAGGAAAATGATTTTAAAAAGACTGGGGCAATAAGACTTAGAAAATAACAACATTAAGAGATAAGAGAAAATTCTAAGGGAAAAAAGAATCACAAAGAAAAGATCGGAAATGATTGGACTTTTCAATACCAACACTGGAAGGTATAAGACACTAGAGAAATCCCTTGAAAAGTCTAAGGGAAATTTTAACTTTGAGTTCCATAGTAAGTCAAATTAGCAATCAATTATAAGAATAATCTACCAATATTTTTAGGCATTCAAGGGCTAAAAGGCATGTATCCTTTTTTTAGGATGCTTCTGAAAGGATATGATCCACTAAAAGCAACAGAGTAA
This sequence comes from Tonatia bakeri, assembly GCA_004024845.1. Classification (NCBI taxonomy): domain Eukaryota; kingdom Metazoa; phylum Chordata; class Mammalia; order Chiroptera; family Phyllostomidae; genus Tonatia; species Tonatia bakeri. The sequence continues at coordinate 138,629 of PVIA01001588.1, forward strand.
ACTGAGAAATAAAAAGATATAGAATTCAGGGAACATGAACTTCAACACAATAGAATAATGAAAGATGACAGTAGAGCAACTGGTCCAGATTGAAGCTGAAGACAAGGACAGAGAGAGGTTCTCAAGAAAAAAAAAATAGGTTAGACCATATGGAAATAGTACTGTGAGATGTTCTCAAAAATCTATGGAGCATTTAGAAAAAACATGAGCAATAGATATACAGAAAAGTCATTTTAACACCTAAGGCAATTTCTTACTTTCCCCAAAAGCAGAAAGTTATATAAGAAAGCATAATTAGGGTACATTACTTAGCTAGGCAGTAAACAGTATTTATATCATCATCATAATGTAAACACTAAGCATAACTTACCTCCCAAAATTATATATTATGGGAAGGATGGAGTGGAAAGAGGAAAAGAGGTGAAGGTATATAAAAGATAAATCCTCATCTGTGAAAAGAAGATATCAATAGATAATGTTTAAAATGTTGAAACAATAAATATCAAGCATATCATTTTGAAGTACTGAAAACAAACTAATTTTAATACTAAAGGAAATGGATATGGTTTGCTCTGAGGAACAGTACCTTAAGATGGGGAAGAGTAGACAGGGAACTGCCAAATTTTATGCTTATATTTGACTTTTAATACTATTTGCATTTATTACTCTGACGCAAATAAAATTTGTTTTTAAAAAATGATAAAGATTCCCCACTTCCTAGTATAGTTAATCTAAACTACTTGTTATTCAAATTATGAAAAGGGAAAAGAGCATGAAATGCAGATTCAGACAGATGTGCCACTTAGTTGCTATATGACTTTGGTGAACCTTTTAACCCTATTATTGCAACATCTAAAAAATAATTTGTAACACTTTCTCATAGAATTTTTGTGGTCCTAAAATATGACAGTATGATATCTAACAGAGAGCCCAGCATATAACTGAGGCTTGGTAAATGTTAGCTGTTGTCATCAGTCTGGCCTTTAGGAACCTCCGTCAGTTCACCCTTCTTTTCCAATCTCAGTTTTGTTCTCCCTCTACAACCAGGCATGGTTTTCCTTGTGCATTAGTCACAACTCCTTTCTTCTCTTTTATTACTGGCTGTGTATAAAACTCTATCTCCAACTGGAAAAATATCTCAAAACTTTACAGTAAAATACTCTATAGACCATTTTCTTTGAAACTCAGTTCCTCTCAGTGTATCTCCACAACTTCTAAATTTGAAGAGCTTAGTTATATGGCTTGATCTGAGGGGGTCTTATTATAAAGCTGAGATTAGACAGAAAACTCATTTTTTATTTTATTTTAATTATTGTTTAAGTACAATTTTCTATCTTTTACTGCCATTCCAGCCCATCCGCCCAGCTGTCCCCACCTCCCTCCCATTTCCACCTGCCCCTAGTTTTTGTCCATGTGTCCTTTATACTTGTTCCTGTAAACCCTTCCCCTTTCCCCCGAAATTCCCTCCCCTACCCCCTCTCCCCTCTGAACACTGTCAGCCTGTTCTCTATCTTAATGTCTTTGGTTATATTTTGCTTGTTTCTTTGTTTTGTTGATTAGGTTCCAGTTAAAGATGAGATCATATGGTATTTGTCTTTCACTGCCCAGTTTATTTCACTCAGCAAAATGCTTTCCAGTTCCATCCATGCTGTTTGCAAAGGGCAGGAGCTCCTTCTTTCTTTCTGCTGTGTAGAATTCTATTGTGTAAATGTACCGCAGTTTTTTGATCCATTCATTTACTGATGGGCACTTAGGTTGCTTCAAACACTTGGCTATTGTAAATTGTGCTGCTATAAACATTGGAGTGCATAGGTTCTTTTGAATTGGTGTTTCAGGGTTCTTAGGATATAATTGTAACAGTGTAATTGCTGGGTCAAAAGGCAGATTCATTTTTAGTGTTCTGAGGGAATCCCATACTGTTTCCCATAGTGGTTGTACCAGTCTGAAATCCCACCAACAGTGTACTAGGGTCCCCTTTTCTCCACAATCTCTCCAACATTTGTTGTTTGTTGATTTGTTTATGATGGCCATTCTGACTGGTGTGAAGTAGTATCTCATTGTGGTTTTAATTTGCATCTCTCTGATAGCTAGCAATATTGAGCATCTTTTCATGTGTCTCTGGATCCTCTGTATGTCCTCCTTGGAGAAGTGTCTCATTTTTAAAAAATCTTGGATTATATGTTTATTTCAAATAGGGAATGAGTGTTGATGGAGATTACTGGGGCTAAGCCTAATTAAATCACCAATTGACACTCTTTTCTCTCTTTCCTAAAAGCTGCCCCTTTGTAAGGTCACCTGCTTTCTTTACTATGAGTTCCTTTGATTGCCTTGTATGTGCCATCAAATGTAATATTGCACCTATTTAAAGGCTGCTTTTTTTTAGGTGATTTCATCCTTTACCTTCCAAACCATCATGATGATAATTGAGGGCAGGTACCACTTTCCATTTGTTTTGTATACACCTGATCAAGAAATCTTGATGACTATGTTTTTTGCTTCTCACTGATACATGGAATGAGGTAACCCATACTATAGAGAAGGGAAAAAATAGGAATTTAAGCAATTCCTTGGAAGAAATCAACTGACAAGAATCCATGGGAATCCACAATGTTTCTTTCAAAACAGAATATGGCTGGTAAAGTAGGAAGCAGAGTACCAATGCAGGTATGGGGACAGCAGGGATTAGGACAGAGACACTGCATGAATGACAGAGGACTGTGTAATCAGCAAAGTGGCTACAGCTCTCCTTCAAGTGAAGCTCAGGTGCTACAGTAGTACTAGGGCTGGCAGCATCACCATCACTATTATTATTTAGAGCCTTAAAATGTGCCCATCACTGAGCCCTGAGGCACAAACACATGTTTCAATATTTACTCTCTAGGGCCTGCATCCATGGTGGTACAGTTGTCGATCCTCCCACAGCCATCAGGCTCATGCTTGACTAAACAGATGGCCTTGTCAGAATTTTTTCACTTGGGTAGGAGGGTGGAGGGTTGTACAGCCAGAATTCTTGATTCAATATGTCTTCCTGAGTATATCCTCTTAACAGTCTACCTGAGAAGCACCATGTGGACTGGGGAGGGCAGACAGTGAGGGTAGGATACTGAGGAAGAAGAGGGGCAGCAGCCAAAAGAGGGGTATAGCATTAAGAAAAAAAGAAAAGGAAAGAAAACAATAGAACTTAGAGACCAAATATCTACTTTCAAGTTGTGTTTGCCACTAAATTGCTCTGTGACTATGCAAAAATCTCTTTACCCCTTTTAGTATCAGTTTCTTCATATCTGAAATGGGTATAGTCAGTTTCTTCTGCTTCTCATACTTTTATAAGGATTAAGCAAGTTTAATTTGTGTTAAAATACTTTGTAAACTGTGAAAGATTATATTCTCATTTCATGATATCCTAGTGTCTAAGATCATTCTAAAACCTGTTCTTTTTCCCCAAATGATACAAATAAATGCTTTCTCCTTTTAAAGACTTTGTAAAATTACATAACAAAATATTTATTTATTACCAGATATTCTTTATATTTCTATGATTATTAGAGATTAAGGAGAAAAAATTTGTTTTTTAAAATTCAGAATGATGGTCCATATCAATATATTTTCAAAAGATAACAGAATTTGGGTAAAACATTATGTAAGACAAAATTTTATTCCTACTTCAGAATTCTTATACTGAGGCCCTTAAAAAAGGTCTATATGTGAACATTTTCATGCATGTATTGCATGTATGATTTTCATTTAATCAAAAACATGTTTACTTTTTTCATTCAATATTATTTTGGATTAGTTCCATCTATGTATTTATTTTTAAATTATCTCCCAGTTTAACCCAGAGAATGAAAGAAGGAAAACAGATAACAAAAGACTAAGTAATGTTGGGAAAGGGCAGGAAAAAGATTACAGAAGAAAATATAAGAGACAGAAAATATCCTTGTAAGAACACACTTTTTACTTTATTTATGTATGTTTAAGTTTTATTTATTCATCTTTTTTTAAAGAGAGGAAGAAAAACAATGTGTGAGAGAAACATATATCAGTTTCCTCTCCCACACACCCTCAAACATGGACCTGGCTCACAACCCAGGCATGTACCCTGACTGAGAATCAAATCAGTGACCCCTCACTTTGTGGGACAACAACCAACTGAGCCACTCTGGTCAGGGCAAGAACACGTTTTTTAAAGAAGCGTTTGGGTGGGGGCATTTATACTACAATCTGTATTCCCAGTTATATAATTAGATCTAAAATTTAAAAGCTGAAAATAGTGTAATCCTCTTCTGTGCCCTGAAGCTGAAATGAAACCAGATTCTAAAAAATAATATATGGTAACATGCACCACATATTTCCCAGGGAAATCATGACTGTGTTGTTTGCACTCCAGTTACTAACTTCATGTGTAGCTGTGAATGAACTCTCTCGCCTCTGCCTCCTCATCTATAAATTAAAGAATTGGCCCCGAGTGATCATTGGAGTTTCTTCCACCTAGAACTATAGGCCATGGGGTTTCTTTTGACTTCTGAGAGTTTGTTTTCCAGCTTATTGAAAAAGAGTAACAATGTTTATGTTAATATTTCATTTTTGGATGGAAATATGGATCATCCAAATGTTCCTGAAGGTTTGGTATCATCTAGACAAAAAACCAATTGGGATTTTCATTTAGAAGTTATGTAGACACTCCAGGAATAAATAAGGGCCATCAGAAATCACCCTACACATCAATGATACGTGAGGATCTAACTCTTGGACTTGTCTTTTTACTTTGTGCCTTAACTCACTGGCTCCAGCCAGGCTAGTTTTCAATCACTCAAGAGTCTACTGAAATTTTTTAGAAGGAAAGCAATTCATTTACATAAATACTGTTTAAATAAATTTGGTATTGGTCATGGTATTAAAAGAGTAGCTAAGTTTAGTGTTTTTGCATATGTTAAGGAATAAATGAAGAAATTATATTTAATTTAAGTATGTTTGATTTAAAAACTACAATCTAATGTTTTTATTGGGTGTATTTCTCAGAGTGGCCATTGAATAGGTAACTGACAAGAAAATAAGTAAAATTTTCAAAACAGTGCAGGTGGTGGCTTATAAAAAGCCACACTGAAGATGGTGACTCCCTTTCCTTCTTCTTATCCTTTCCTTCCCTTTTATTCTGTCTCCTTTCTCCAATCAGCCCATTATCCTGACAAAGTCCCCAGGACTGGGTAAAACTTGGCTACTCTGTGATAGATAGGTAGGCTGAGGGAAGATGGCACCTGTTTAAAGGAGAAGTTCTAATAGCTCAGTCACCAGAAGAAAATGATAAGGGCTGACAATAGGTGATGAAATTTCTTTTCTTCCCCTCTTTCTTTCTCTCTCTCTTTCTCTCTTTCTTTTTATTTTCTTCCTTTCTTCCTTCCTTTTCTCTTTTCCTCTTTCTTTCTTTCTTTCTTTCTTTCTTTCTTTCTTTCTTTCTTTCTTTCTTTCTTATCTTTCTTGCTTTTCTTCCCCCTTTTAAAAAACTTTCTTTGATTCTCACAATTTTCATTTGGGCTTTGCCATTTAAATCACTTCTCCTTGTTCTTCTATTAAATTTTCAAGATACCAACCCAATAACTATTTGATAGTTGGGGAAACAGAGAATCCTTAGCTGTAAGGAGAACTGTCTTTTAAAAAATTGTTAGGAAAGTGCAAATGTCTTGAGCCTACAGCTTGATGAATGTTCACAAATTGAATACAGTAGCTACTCAACCAATACCCAGGTCAAGAAACAAAATAATATCAACATTCTAGAAACCCTAAACCCCAACACCCCTTTCTAGACCCTACTTTCCACTTCAAGGGTAACACTATTCTAATTTCTAACAGCATAGATTTTCTGGTGTTGATAGTATATATCATTTGAGCCATATCATACATACTCTTTGTGTCTATTATTTTAGCTCAATATTATGTCTGTGAAGATTTTTTTCCAATGTGTGTACACTTTTATATCTGAATTCTCCATGGCAGGATATTATTCCATTTTGTGAACAGACCAGAATTTATTTTTCCTTTGTATTTTTGTTGGATATTTGGGTAGTTTCTAGTTTGAGGCTACAATGAATAATGCTTCTATACATATTCAAAGGCTTGTTTTTTGGTGAACATATGCAACATATGCATGACTTTCTATTGGGTATATCCTGGGATGAAGTTGCTCAGTCATATGGGACATACACATTGGCTTTAATTCTATGAGGCACTTTTGGAGGGTTTCACACTCCAGGGAAAGAACTCTGGATTTTTGCTATGCATACAAAAAATGATTTTCCTCTTCACTCCTTCTAACATTTACACTTACTCACACTTATATATGTCTCCTTTCTCTGAAACTTTTGTCTCCTTATATATGTCTCCTTTACCTGAAACTTTTTTGCTTCTACTATGTTTAATAAAGTCCCAGGTTTAAACCTAATGACATCTTCTGATAACAGAGACTGAGAATGTTGTATAAAAACCTTTACTATGCTCCTGTTTTCCCTTCTCACCACTATGCCAGAAAATTATTTTCATTTTTTTCAGTGCTCTTTTCAGGGAGCTCTGACAATGCTTTTAACTTCCCTAAAACCATGCAGTTCTATTCCCTAATCACACCAAGCTGTATTTCTCTCCATTCACCTAGAGGCCTCACATCTGTTTTTTAAACTGTACTGAAAGAAAAGTAAAAATCAATAGGTGATAATCTTTCCAAGCACATACAGGAGCTATGGAAAGTAATTTAAGGACAGAGAAAAGAGACAGGCTAAGGGAATATGAATGTGTTACATCAGCTTTTCAAACCATCTGAACCAGGAGGCACCATCAACCCTTTGTCTGTTAATCCAATAATTGGTTATGTTTGCCAGTCTCAGGAGGGATTTCAGCAAAAACTAAGTCAACAGACAGACTGTGCTTGATTGCTAATTAACCTTTAGGCCTATCCAGGGTTTCTGGAATTATAGAACTCCAAATGACTACAAACTTCCCATTCAGTCTTTTTAACTGAAAGTGTTTGGCCTCCATTCTCATTGAGAAGCCTTAAAAGCACTCTTGTGGTTGAATTAATGCTGACATATTTGTTCCCTAACAAGGTTATGTCCAATTCAAACATCCATCCACCAAGCATTTATTGAACAACTACAATATAGCATGCTGATTTAAATACATGTAAATCAGCATGCTCCTGATTTAATACTGGACTACCCACATACAGTTTCTGTATCCCTGTAGAAATTACAGTCTAGGGGAAAGATGAAAAAATAAGCAAGAGATGAATAAATATATAAGTACAATTTGTGATTAGGGTAAAAAGAAAATACACAGAATTAAGTGTCCAAGCATAGTGACCCACAAAGATGGAAACTTCTTATATAGGACCTCAGGGTCTCTGGAAGGTAATGTTTAAACTAAGACATAAATGGTAGGGAGGAGTGCATATGCAAAGTGGAGGGAACAGCATATGCAAAAGGGCCAGTGCAGTTAGGAAATAGTATATTCCCTATAAATTTATTTTGATTCTATATTACAAAATTTAGATTTTCTGACCCTTTTAAACAGTTATTTTGTTAACAGTAAGTTTTGTACAAAGGTGACAGATATCCCTAATTCCTCTGTGCTAAGTACTTGTTTGGCAGCAGGTCTGTGGACTGGAACTGGAAAATGGGGACAGGGACAAGGAGTCCTAATTAAACAACAGAAAATAATCATTTAAATGGCATACCTAAGCAGTTGACAAAGCCATAGCTAATACAGCCAAGATCCAAAGTGCTTCTCAGGAGCCAGAGCTGCAGTCAAGGGGAGTGAAGTAAAGTAATATTGGAAAGGTCAGCATTCTAAAACATCTTAAAAGATTGCTGTCAAACCAAAAGGGTCTTTTGGTTCCTTGCCTTCCTGGAGGAAACAAAATGGTGAGTTGGGCAGGTTGGAGCAAGCAAGGGACCAGAAGTAGGATGTCAAAGAAAAACTATACAGAAAATAAGAGAGTCTTAAGATGATGGGTCAGATACAGAAAAGTAACCAAGGAGGAAGGTCATGAAACCAGAGAGACAAGAAGAAACCAAAATATTGTGTGAGGCATCCAGAAGACAATAGGACTTTGATGACAGAGGGAAGACATTTTAAGACATCCATTTTACAATCGCAGAGGAAGATAGTTTCTATTGCGAAATAGGGGTCAGAATTTTAAGAACCTAAGTCTATGTAACTTTCTTATGTTTATAATTTTTACTATAAACATAATAAAAACAAATTGCTTAGCCAAAACAATTAGAAGGAACACCCCTAAAACCAATAGGGCCTGTGGGCCTCAAGAAAGCCAAGGAGTCTGTGTCCCACTCTAGCCAAACAAGAGATTAAACAGATCTCTAAAGATGGCAAGAGCTGCAGGAAAAACACACACACAGAGCTGCTTTTGAAACCTTAGGGCTGAACAGAAGGGCTTGTGTAAGGTTTTTCAACCTTTGGTGACTGGACATGAGGATTGTTTCCTGAGAGAATCAGCTGGAAGGTCAAAGATCCAGAAATGTGGGAGAAAGGAAGCATAACTGAGTCAGGCATATGCAGTGATGACCACCATCTCCATTTCACATGAAGTAGCTTACTTAGACCTGACCCCGTAGGGTAAACACCAAAGAAAGTCTTCAGAACCTTGCTACTTAGAGTGTGATCTATGGACCAGCAGCATTGGCTTCACTTTGGATGTTGTTAGGAATTCAGAAACTCGGGCTCCAGTCCAGACCTACTAAATTAAGATCTGCATTTTAACATGACACCAAGTGATTCCTATGTAATTTAAGATTTCAAAAGCACTGGTCTAGGACATCCCTGGACTATCCAAAAGAGCATTACAGGCTATGTAAAGAGAGGAGAGAAGGAAGGAGCTAATCTGTGGGTTTGGAGGTGGATGATGAGTTGCAGTTTAAACCGAAACTAGACTTGGGACAATCTAAGGGCAGAGTGCCAGCAATCCTACAAGTGGCAGGATGGTTACTCCTGCTGAGAGAATGGTCTCCTTTCCTAAGCCAGCAAAGCAGCTAAGAGTAAAAATTTTTTTTTAAATTTAAAAGTAAAACACAGGCAGCTCTAAAGACCCTCCCAAAGGAGACAGTGTTAAGGTCTGGGGGTAGATGACTGGAAAAATGTTACCTAGCACTGAAGACCCAGAGATTAAATTGCTTAGAGGCTCTGTCACAAAACAAAAAATAGAAGACAGAGATACAGAGCCCTAAGGAGGCAAATGGCAGCATTTTATCCAAAGAAGCCAGCCCTACTCTCACCAAAAGATTTCCAAGTATGTGGAACAGAGATCTGTTTGCTTTTTTTATTCCTCTGAACAAACAGCAGTCCTGTGGAATATTCCTATGAACTAGGTACTATTTCATAAAAGCAAATTATGAACAAATCTTACAGAAGTCAGAGAGGTCTAGTATGGATATCTGATCTCTCCCTGCTTGACCAGGCTCATGTGTCACTCCATATTTTATATTCTAAGAATAGAAAACACATGACACTTGTAAGGAATCCTAAACAACTTTGAAGGCTTTTGGAAGGGGCTGGATTTTCTGTTGAGCTGGTGGGGGACAGAGCTAAAGACATGGTTTTATGATGAATTTTGTACCCTAAAATTTGCCCTTAAGCATGATGACTAAGCAACCTGGGTTTCACTGACAATTATTATATTTTGTAATTGTTTGCATGACTACTAAGAGGTCATCTTTTCATCTTTATCTACAGCACTCAGTATTCTTGACACAGGGAAGGTACTCAGTTCATATTACTTGGATAAATGAATAAATGAGAGAATTGCCTTGGCTCAGAGGCTCAGACATCCTTCTTTTTTATTCCCTTTTTAAAGTATTTTTTATTGTTCATGCTATTACAGTTGTCCCAGTTTCTCTCCCTTTGCCCCTCTCTACCTAGCTCCCTACCCTCAGGCAATCCCCATACCATTGTCATGTCCATGGGTCTTGCGTATATATTCTTAGGCTACTCTATCCCCTATGCCGTACTTTACATCCCCATGACTATTCTGTAACTACCAATTTGTACTTCTTAATCCTTTCACCTTTTTCACCCATCTCCATGGCCCCCCTCCCATCTGGCAACCATCAAAACATTCTCGTGTATCTATGATTCTGTTTCTATTCTGCTTGTTTGTTCATTTTGATTTTTAGATACAATTGTTGGTATGTATTTATTGCCATGTTATTCTGTACTTTTTAAAGACCCTTTAACATTTCATACTATACAGATTTGATGGTGATGAACTCCTTTAGCTTTTTATTGTTTGGGGAGCTTTTTATCTGTCCTTTAATTCTAAATGATAGCTTTACTGGGTAGAGTAATCTTGGTTGTAGGTCCTTCTTTTTTATCACTTTGAATATTTCTTGCCAATCCCTTCTAGCCTGCAAAGTTCTTTGGAGAAATCAGCTGACAGTCTTATGGGAGCTCCCTCGTGGATAGCTAACTTCTTTTCTCTGACTGCTTTTAGGATTCTCTGTCTTTAATCCTTGGCATCTTAATTATGATATGTCTTAGTGTGAGCATTTTTGGGTTCATCTTGTTTGGGACTCTCCATTCTTCCTTGAATTGTATTTCTATTTGCTTCACTGAGTTAGGGAAATTTTCTGTCATTATTTTTAAAAATAGGTTTCAATTTCTTACTCTCTCTCTTCTCCTTCCAGCATCCTTATGATGTGAATGTTGGTATGCTTGAAGTTGTCCCAAATGTTCCTTACACTAGCCTCATTTTTTTGGATTCATTTTTCTTCTTGGTTGTTTGGTTGTTCGGTTGTCTTTTGCTTCCTTATATTCCAACTTCCTGATCTTATTACCATCTCCATCCACTTAACTGTTGATTCCCTGTAAATTGTCCTTTATTTCAATTAGTGTATCCTTCATTTCTAACTATTTTCTTTTTATGCTGTTGAGGTCCTTAATAAGTTCTTTGAGCATCCTTACAACCAGTGTTATGAACTCTGCATCTAGTAGATTACTGGTCTCTATTTTGTTTAGTTCTTCTTCTGGAGTTTTGTTTTGTTCTTTCATTTGGGCCATGTTTCTTTGTCTACTTATTTTGGCAGGCTTTCTGTGTTTGTTCCTATGTATTAGATAGAACTACTATGTCACCTAGACTTGGTAGAGTGGCCTAATGCAGTAAATGCCCTGTAGATTTCAGTGGTATGCCTCCCCTATCACCCAAGCTAGGTACTGAAGATGCAACCTCCGTGTAGACTGTGTACACACTCCTATTGTAGATGAGCCTTGCTTGTTGGCACATCCAACATCAGCCACCAGCTGTGTTCTGTCCAGGGTGACACAGCATAAGCAATAAAGCAATCTTCAGATGGCTGCTACTTATCCTGGGCTTGGAGGTATCCAAGCAAGGCAAAGCTATAAACCAAGGCTAACTGTTGCTAGTTGCCAGGACAGGGAAAACTTAGCAGGTACAAGGCTCACCGAAGCCAGATGCTGTTTGTTTGAGAAAATTTGGGAAAATCTGAAGCATGGGCCAACATAAGCCAATTATATGGAAAAGCCACTGGAAACAGCATGGCTGGGTCCAAAAGTTGGTTGGGCAGGGCCTCAGAGGCCACCACACTGGGGCAAACAATGTGAAACAGGTTGATGGAGTCTAAATATAGTGCCCACCTGCCAGCTCTGCAGCTCTGCAGGGGGAGGGCTCAAGAAAGGAACAATGGCCTCTGCCAGCACTTCTGTCTGAGAGAAATCTGTCCTACTGATGCCAGACAATTTAATTCCTCCCTGAATGTCTCTCATGTCTTTCTTTTGCTGCCCTCACACTGGAGCTCAGAGGGAGGGAGTCCAACCCAACTAAGTCCATGTGCAGGCACTTTAAGAGCAATTGCCTGAGAATACAGCACTTTTTGTTTTTCACAGCCTCAATCTCTGCTGGTTTTTACAGCCAGAAGTTATAGGGACTTTTCTTTCTGGTACTGGAGCCCTGGTATGGGGCTGGGACCAGCTTATTCCCTGTCTTTTCTCCTACTACCAGAAGAAATGTGATTTCTTCTTTAATTCCATAGTTGGTTTCTTCTTTAATTATGTTGTTGTTGGAGTTCCATTCAGCTCCATTTCTGACAGTTCTGTGTGATGGTTTGACTATAGTTTAGTTGTAATTTTGATGTGGTTGTGTAAGGAGGCAAATACTGTGTTCACTTATGCCACCATCTTCCAGACAGCCTTCTTAAAAAGGAAGAAGTCAGTCTCCAATTTTTCCAAAGCCAGCAAATAAAACAAACACAAAATCCATCCTGGTGTAGAGAAGTAATTAGGCTGAGAGAAAGAATCAGAAATTAGCCCTGACTTCTAGTTAGTCCCTAATTTCCAGTTACTTCCAAGTGTAGCTATTATAATGACACCAAAACTTAATACATCAAAAATCATCCCCTTCAAAATATTATATATTCCTAACTTCTCCATTATCATTCATGATATATGTGTCCCCAATTTTTCCTTACTCACAGAGTCAAATTTACTTTTTACTTTTCTTTGTTCCATGTATACATCTTGCTACAAAGTTCTGTGGTTTGTTTCACTAAAATCTGTCCTGTATCTTCTTCATTGTATGATCCCATAGTCATCAATCTTGTACTGGCCCCATCACTTCACCTTCATGTCATCACAATATTCTCCTATCTGGACTTTCTCCTCCTGTCTCAGTTCTTCCTGACATAGCTTTTTTTTAAAAAAGCAAAAACAATAAACAAAACCCCTCTTGTCATTCTCTTGCTTAACAACACTTTTTTTCCCAATTGCCTATTGACTCAAACATAAGATAGATAGACTTGTATTAATATTCCCTCATCTATTACTATTCTCTAAATGCTGTGGGTCAAATTGAATTTCTTACCATTTTCTTCCCAACTCTTGACCATTCCCATTTTTGCTAATTTTTCTAATGATTTTTCTCTTTGCCTTATTGGTACTTAACACCTCTCCATCAACTCATGGCTATCATTCAATTAAAATCAGATTCAAGATTCACTTGCTTCCTTTCTTGTTTGACCTAGGCTACACCTTGGTTATGATGATCATTATTTTTTTAATATTTTTTATTGTTGTTCAAGTACAGTTTTCTGCCTTTTCCCTCCACCCTCCCTATCACCCCAGCCCTCCCCACCTCCTTCCCCTGTTTCCACACCCACTTGCTATTGTCCATGTGTCCTTTATAATTGTTCCTGTAAACCCTTCAACTTTGTCCCTCACTATCCCCTCCCCCTCTGGCCACTGTCAGACTGTTCTCAATTTCAATGTCTTTGGATATACTTTGCTTGCTTGTTCATTTTGTTGATTAGGTTCCAGTTAAAGGTGAGATCATATGGTATTTGTCTTTCACCACCTGGCTTATTTCATTTAGCATAATGCTCTCCAGTTGCATACATGCTGTTGCAAAGGGTAAGAGCTCCTTCTTTCTTTCTGCTGTGTAGAATTCTATTGTGTAAATGTACCACAGTTTTTTGATCCATTCATTTACTGATGGGCACTTAGGTTGCTTCGAACACTTGGCTATTGTAAATTGTGCTGCTATAAACATTGGAGTGCATAGGTTCTTTTGGATTGGTGTTTCAGGGTTCTTAGGATATAGTTTTAGCAGTGGAATTTCTGGGTCAAAAGGCAGATCCATTTTTAGTTTTCTGAGAAAATTACATACTGTTTTCCATAGTGGCTGCACTACCAACAGTGCACTAGGGCTCCCTTTTCTCCAAAACTTCTCCAACACTTGTTGTTTGTTGATTTGTTTATGATGGGCATTCTGACAAGTGTAAAGTGGTATCTCATTGTGGTTTTAATTTGTATCTCTCTGATGTCTAGCAATACTGAGCATCTCTTCATATGACTCTAGACCCTCTGTATGTTCTCCTTGTCTGTTCAAGTCCATTACCCATTTTTTAATTGGGTTGCTTGTCTTCTCAGAGTGAATTCATGTGAGTTTTTTGTATATTTTGGAGATCAAACCCTTGTCTGAGGTATCATTGGCAAATATGTTTTCTCATAATGTTGGTTCTCTTTAAATTTTAATGTTTTCCTTAGCCATGCAAAAGCTTTTTTATTTTGATGAGATCTCATTTGTTTATTCTCTCTTTATGTCCTTTGTTCTAGGGGACATATCAGTAAAAATATTGCTCTGTGGAATATCTGAGATTTTCCTGTCTATGTTCTCCTCTAGGACTTTTATGGTGTCACAACTTATATTTAAGTCTTTTACCCACCTTAAATTTATTTTTGTGTATGGTATAAGTTGGGGCTCGAGTTTCTTCTTCTTCTTCTTCTTCTTCTTTTTTTTTTTTTTGCATGCAGCTGTCTAGCTCTCCCAACACCATTTGCTGAAGAAGCTATTTTTGTTCCATTTTATGTTGCTGCCCCCTTTGTCTAATATTAATCATCCATAGAGACTTGGGTTTATTTCTGGGCTCTCTATTTTGTTCCATTGGTCCATGTGTCTGCTCTTACGCCATTACCAGGCTGTTTTCATTACAGTTGCCTTACAATACAGTTTGATATCAGGTATTGTGATCCCTCCTACTTTGCTCTTCTTTCTCAAAATTGCTGCAGCTATGCAGGGTCATTTATGGTCCCATATAAATTTTCGAAGTGTTTGTTCTATATCTGTGAAATATGTCATTGGTGCTTTAATAGGTATTGTATTGAATCTATAAATTGCTTTGGGTAGTATGCACATTTTGATGATGTTAATTTTTCTGATCCATGAACACAGCATATGTTTCCATTTGTTTGTGTCTTCCTGAATTTCTTTCTTCAGTGTTGTGTAGTTTTCTGAGTACAGGTCTTCTACCTCCTTGGTTAGCTTTATTCCCAGGTATTTTATTTTTCTTGTTGCCATATCAAATGGGATGTTTTTTCCAGATTTCTGTTTCTGATATTTCATTATTGGTATACAAAAATGCCTTTGATTTCTGAATATTGACTTTGTACCCCTCTGTTTTGCCAAATTCATTTATTAGATCAAGCAGTTTTTTGGTGGAACCTATAGGATTTTCTTTGTATGCTATTATGTTGTCTGCAACCAGTGACAGTTTTGTTTTCTCTTTTCCAACTTATATGCCTTTTATTTCCTTTTCTTGTCTGATTGCTGTGGCTAGGACTTCCACTACTATGTTGAATACAAGGGGTGAAAGTGGACAACTTTTTCTTGCTCCTGATCTTAGTGGGAAAGCTCTAAGTTTTTGCCCATTGAATATGATGTTGGCTGTAGGTCTCTTGTATATGGCCTTTATTATGTTGAAGAATACTCCCTCTATTCCCACTTTGCTGAGTGTTTTTTATCATAAATGGGTGCTGTACCTTATCAAATGCTTTCTCTGCATCTACTCATATGATCATGTGATTTTTGTGTTTTGTTTTGTTTATGTGATGTATTATGCTTATTGATTTGCAAGTATTGTACCATCCTTGCATCCCTGGGGTGAATCCCACTTGGCCATGGTGTATGATCTTTTCAATGTATTGCTGGATGTAGTTTGCCAATATTTTGTTGAGGATTTTAGCATCTATGTTCATTGGCAATATTGGCCTGAAGTTTTCTATCTCTGTTGTGTCTTTATCTGATTTTGAGATTAGGATGATGCTGGCTTTGTTAAAAGAATTCAGAATCTTCTGTCTTCTTGGATTTTTTGGAATAGTCTGTGAAGGACAGGAGTTAGCTCTTCCTTAAATGCTTTGTAAAACTCTCCCGTGAAACCATTTGGTCCAGGGCTTTTTTGTGTTGGCAGATTTTTGATTACTGCTTCAATTTCATCAGCTGTTATTGGTCTGTTCAGACTTTCTGCTTCTTCTTCACTCAGCTTTGGAAAAGTATATTTTTTTTTCTAGAAATTTGTCCATTTCACCTAGGTTTTCAAATTTCTTAGCATATAGATCTTCATAGTAATTTCTTACAATCCTTTGTATTTCTCTGGTATCACTTGTAATCTCTCCTCTGTCACTTCTGATTGTTTATTTGGGTCATCTCTCTTTTTTTTCTTGATGAGTCTGGTTAAAGACTTGTTGATTCTGTTTATCTTCTCAAAGAAGCAGCTCCTGGACTTATTGATCCTTAGAGTTGTACTTTTAGTATTTATGTCATTTAATTCTGCTCTTATCTTGGTTATTTCCTTCCTTCTACTTGCTCTGGGCTGTCTTTGTTGTTGTTCTTCAAGTTCTTGTAGATGTAGAGTTAGGTTGTTTATTTGAAATGTTTCTGTCTGTTTTAGGTAGGCCTGTATCACTATGAATTTCATTGTCAGAACTGCCTTCACTGTGTTTCATAAGTTTTGGGTTGTTGTGAGTTCATCTTCATTTGTTTCCAGAAACTTTTTTATTTCTTCTTTGATGTCATTCTTGACCCATTCATTGCTTAATAGCATGATATTCAATCTCCATGAGTTTGAGTGTTTTTGAGTTTTATCCTTGAGGTTGGTTTCTAGTTTCAGTCCCTTGTGGTCAGAGAATATGCTTGATATGATTTCAATTTTCTTGAATTTTCAGGCTTGTTTTGTGTCCCATCATGTGGTATATCTTTGAAATTGTTCCATGTGCATTTAAGAAGAATGTGTATTTTGCTTCTTTGAGATGAAAGGCTCTCTATATATCAGTTATGTTCATTTGATCTAGGACATTGTTCAATGCCTCAATATCTTGGTTGATATTTTCTTTGGAAGATCTGTCCATTTTTGACAGTGGTGTGTTGAAACCCCCTACTATAATTGTGTTGCTGTCAATATCTTTCTTGAAGTTCTGCAAGATTTTATTTATGTGTTTGGGTACTCCTATGTTAGGTGCATATATATTTACAATGTTTATGTCTTCTTGGTGGATTCTTCCTTTTAGTATTATGAAGTGGCCTTCTGGGTCTCTTTTTATGGCTTTTTTTTGAAGTCTATTTTGTCTGATATGAGTATTGCTACCCCAGCTTTTTTTCCCTGTCCATTTGCTTGGAATATTTGCTTCCAGCCCTTCACTTTCAGTCTGTGTAGGTCTTTTGTTCTGAGGTGGGTCTCTTGTAGGTAGCATATGTGTGGGTCATGCTTTCTTATCCATTCAGCTATTTTATGTCTTTTAATTGGAGCATTTAATCAATTTTGTTTAAGGTCATTATTGATAGGTACTTATACATTGCCAGTTTTTCATACCTGTGTTCCTCTCTCTCTCATTGTTTTTCTTCCTGTTCTTAAAGCAGTCCCTTAAGAATATCTCACAGAGCTGGTTTGGTGGAGGTGTATTCTTTTAGACTTCTTTTGTCTGGGAAACTCCTTATTTGGCCTTCCATTTTAATTGAGAGCCTCACTCGATAAGGTAGTCTTGGTTGCAGGCCTCTGGTTTTCATTACTTGGAATATTTCTTTCCATTCTCTTCTGGCTTGGAGTATTTGTATTGAGATGTCAGCTGCTAGCCTTATGAGGGTTCCCTTGTATGTCACTTCTTGTTTCTCCCTTGCTGCCTTTAAGATTCTCTCTTTGTCTTGGAATTTTGCCATTTTATCTATGATGTGTCTTGAAGTGGGCTTCTTTGTGTTCCTCTTGATTGAGACTCTCTGTTTCCTGGATTTGTGTGACATTTTCTCTCATCAGATTAGGGAAGTTTTCCATCATTACTTTTTCAAACAGGTTTTCTATGCCTTGCTCTTCTTCACTCCTTCTGTATCCCTATTATACAGATATTATTACTTTTCATGTTGTCTTGCAGTTCCCTTACCACCTGTTCATTCTTTCTGAGTCTCTTCCTTTTCTTGCTCCATCTAGGTGTTTTTTTCTACCTTGTTCTCCAGCTTGCTGATTCGAACCTCTGCTCCATCCAGCCTAATTTTAATTCCTTCTGGTGTGTTTTTCATTTCTGAGATTTTATTGTTCATTTCTCCCTGGTTTTTGTTTATAGTTTCTATTTCCTTTTTCATGCTGATGTAGTTCTCACTCAGTTCCTTGTAGTTGTCTGTGAGTTCCTTGAGCATCTTTGTAACCATAATTTTGAATTCTAAATCTGATAGTTTGATTAACTCCATTATGTTTAGCTCCTTTAGTAGAAAGTCTTCCATTGCTTTGGATTGCATGTTCTTTTTTTGTCTCTACATTTTAGATGACTGTTTTTTTTTTGTTTATTTTGTTTTGTTTCTGTGCTTCCCAATGGTTTGCTTTGCTAGCTGTCTTTGTAGGGTGAACTTCTATGGTAGAAATTCTATGGGATTCAGTGGTATGGTCTCTTTGATCTCATTGTCTGGATGCTCTAGGTTTGCCCTTTCTTCTGTTTGTGTGGGCTTTCTTGTTGTACTTGGGTTTTTATCCTTTTTTAGAAATATATTTTATTGATTATGCTATTACAGTTGTCTCACTCCCCCCCTTCATTCCCCTCCACCCTGCACACCCTCTCCCACCCACACTCCCCCCTTTTAGTTCATGTCCATGGGTCATAAGTTCTTTAGTTTCAACATTTCCCATACTATTCTTGCCCTCCCCCTTTCTATTTTCTACCTACCATATATGCTACTTATTCTCTGTACTTCTTCCCCCTCTCTCCACCTCCCACTCCCCTGTTGCTAACCCTCCATGTGATCTCCATTTCTGTGGTTCTGTTTCTATTCTAGTTGTTTGCTTAGTTTGCTTTTGTTTTTGTTCTAGGTGTGGTTGTTAATAATTGTGAGTTTGCTGTCATTTTACCATACATATTTTTTATCCTCTTTTTCTCAGATAAGTCCCTTTAACATTTAATAAAATAAGGGCTTGGTGATGATGAACTCATTTAACTTGACCTTATCTGAGAAGCACTTTATCTGCCCTTTCATTCTAAATGAAAGCTTTGCTGGATAGAGTAATCTTGGATGTAGGTCCTTGCCTTTCATGACTTGGAATACTTCTTTCCATACCCTTCTTGCCTATAAGGTCTCTTTTGAGAAATCAGCTGATAGTTTGATGGGAACTCCTTTGTAGGTTACCATCTCCTTATCTCTTGCTGCTTCTAGGCTTCTTCCCTTCATTTTAATCTTGGGTAATGTAATTAGGATGTGCCTTGGTCTGTTCCTCCTTGGGTCCAACTTCTTTGGGACTCTCTGAGCTTCCTGGACTTCCTGGGAATCTATTTCCTTTGCCAGATTGGGGAAGTTCTCCTTTATTATTTGTTCAAATGACTTTTCCATTTGTTGCTCTTCCTCTTCTCCTTCTGATACCCCTATATTTCAGATGTTGGAATGTTTAAAGATGTCCTGGAGTTTCTAAGCCTCTCCTCATTTTTTGAATTCTTGTTTCTTCATTCTTTTCTATTTGATTGTTTCTTTCTTCCTTCTGGTCCACACTGTTGATTTGAGTCCCAGTTTCCATCCCATCACTATTGGTTCCCTGCACATTTTCCTTCATTTCACTTAGTGTAGCCTTCATTTTTCCATCTAATTTGCAACCAAAATCAACCAATTCTGTGAGCATCCTGACCACAAGTGCTTTGAATTGTGCATCTGATATGTGGACTATCTCTTGGTCGCTTAGTTGTATTTGCTGTGGAGCTTTGATCTGTTTTCCATTTGGGCCATTTTTTTTTTTTGTCTTGTCGCACCTGTTATGTAGTGAGGGGCGGAGCCTTAGGTGTTCACCAGGGCGGGGCAACCCAGTTGCTGGATTGTGATGCTATATATGGGGGTGGGGTCCAAGAGGGAACAATAGCTCTTGCTCTGCTCTCTGTCAGCTTTCAGTCTCTTCCATTGCTTCCCCCAAGCAGACTGGGCCTTTCTGGTGCTGATTCCCATGTGGGTGGGCTTGTGTACGTTCTAGAACCCTATGGGTCTCTCCAACAAACTCTCCTGTGAGGCTGGGGGTCTCTCCTTGTGCCTCACCCCCCACCAGTGTTTTTAATCAGTGTTTTGAGGCTTTATTTCCCAGCGCTGGGACTCTCCCAGTGTTGTGAGGTCTGTCTCGCTCCCCAGCTTCACCTGGTTTATCTGCATGGGAATGTGGGACCGCCCAGTCAGCCAGCTGCCTTGCTCTCAGTGCCTCGCTTCACAATCACCACCTCAATGGGTCTGCCAGCCACTGCCTGCGTGCCCAGGGTCCACCTGTTGCCACCTTGTGCACCCAGGGTGCCTTGTGTGCCCGGTGCCACCACTTTTTTTGCCTCGACCCCTCTCTGCCCAGTAGTCTGACTCTGTCCAGTTTACGGGTTTGGATGAATGTGTCTATTTTAACCCCTTGGTTGTCAGACTTCCATACAGTTCAATTTTCTGTCAGTTCTGGTTGTTATTTTGTTTCTAAATTGTTGTTATTCTTATTTTGGTTGTGCGAGGAGGCACAGTGTGTCTACCTACATTTCCATCTTGGCTGGAAGTCTGGGTTTTTACCTTTTGGTGGTTCTTTTGTTGGTGGTTTTTCTCCTCCAGCAAATATACTGATGTTCACAACTCCCACCTATTCTTGCATGTGACCAGTGGCAGTGTATAGGCAAAATGGATTAAGACAGTGAAAGAGTATTTTATGGAATTTTTTAAAAGAGTTTATTTATTTATTTTTAGAGAGGGAAGGGAAGGAGAAAGAGAGAGAGAGAGAAACATCAATGTGCAGTTGCTGGGGGCCGTGGCCTGCAACCCAGGCACGTGCCCTGACTGGGAATCGAACCTGCGATGCTTTGGTTCGCAGCCCACGTTCAATCCGCTGAGCTATGCCAGCCAGGCTATTTTATAGAATTTAAAGTACCAGCAAATAGAGGAAAGATAAGAGATTCTTTGGATAAGTATAGCATTAACTGTCATATTTCACCCAACTAGCCATTTTTTATAAAAGGTGAGAGAGAGATAAGACTCTTGTTAGAGGGGAGGATGATTATGAGCTAAATCCAGAGAACAAAGCGCTTGTGCAAGGTTAGATGATGAGATCTAGTGATAGTAAAGGATAGAAAGTAGCCATAGTGTAAGAGAGAATAGAGTTAATCACAACAATAATAATGCTCAGGATTAAAATGAAGTGGACTTAGATCAGGGAGGGTTGCTGTGTAGTATGTACAATTGTATGGAAAGACAATTATTTCAATAGTGCTGGAACAACAATAATATGACAAGAAATATATGATTTGGATAACCAGAATAGAAAGTACCCAATCAATAGTTGTGTGTTATTGGAACACGGGTGAAGTGAAAGAAGGAAAATTAAAATACAATAGAGAGAGAATAAGGAAAACCAGTCAAATAGTGCAATTATACCATGCAGAAATAAAATGAGGAAAACTAAACATAAAGAGAAATAAAAAATACTAATAAAATAACAGTGGTAAAAACAATGAAAAATAATAATAATACACATAAACAATAAAATGTCAGCTCTATGAGACAGCAAAGTGACATTTGTCTCAATTCCTCAGTTTTGGGGGTTAAACTTGCGCCCCACCTTTGGATCTGTCTCTGGACCCTTGGTAACTTCACATCTTATTGTCTCACTTGGGGGAAGAAAAAAAGAAAAAAAGGAGAGAGAAACAAAAAAGAAAGAAATAATAATGAGCCTCCTGCTGACTTTAAACCTGTTCAGCGAGTTCTGCTGGTCTTCCTAGATGCCACAGGAAGAGGGGGGCTGGGCATTGCTTTTCTCCCTTCCTATGGTTTTGAGAGGATGGGGGGACCAGGTCTGGGCCTCAATATTCACAGCTTTCCAGCCTCCAGCCCAGGTCCTCCATGAGCTGCCAGGCTCCAGTCAACCTCTGGGCATGTAGTGTGAGACAAACTCCATGTGCAGTTCTACTCGGCCACTCAGCCTCTGGGTGTGTGCAGCTCAAATCACCCTCTGGGTGCACCAGCTGCTGCTGGAGAGTTCCTTACAAAGCAGCCACCCGCTGTTCTTAACAAGTACACGGCTTTTCACACAGCCCAACTTTCCAACCAGTCCAGAGATTATCCCAGTCAGTGTCTCACATGGCCCAACTCCTCCCTTCTCCAGGTGTCGCCTGGCACCTCAGTTTCTCTGGTGCCAGCATCCATTGTCCCAGTGGATGTGCACCACCTCTGTGTGTCTCCCACTTTTCTCTATTTCCCCCAGCAACTTCCAGCATCCAGGCCCTCCTGGTGCCAGGTTGCCCTCCCTGCTCTGGTAGGGGAGGGAGCTGGTGATCTAACTCTCCTCCCCATATCCTGTGGCACCAGGATAAAATAAGGAAACCAGTCAAATAGTGCAATTATACCATGCAGCCTGGGGGCTGCAGCAGACTTGGATCCCACACAGATCCTAGGGACCTTACTATCCCAGATCAATCTCCTCACCATCTGTTTTTCAATGTCCTCTGCAATGTTTTGCCTCCAAACTTCATATAAGCTGGGATTCAGTTGGCTGTTCACTCTGTTTCTCAGAAGATTGCTAGGTGTTCCAGCTGGGCACAGGGAGAACTGGGCTCCACTACTAACTTACCTCACCACCATCTTCTCCCCAGACAAGATGATCATCTTGATTTTCATTTCCATGTACTATCATATATATATAGATATATACCCACATATATTAATACATATACATTATGTATATACAATTCTTTTTATATGTTAATATTATTTTTGTTTTCCAAATGTATATGATATTAAGGAACTTTGTTTCTTTAGTGTTTTATCGGTTTATAGTAGAATTATACACAAACTCGATTATTATTGATTTTAGAAAAAATAAATGAATGATTTTGCTTTGAAATATTAATATTGCCACTTATTTTTACTCAAAACATTATTTAATTAATTTATCAAAACATTATTTAATTAATTTATTTAAAAATTTACTCAATTACCAATCAACTACTTATTGAATGCCTTTTGTTCCAAGCCTGGAAGTAAGGCCTTGAAATCCCAAGATGAAAAAGATACAGTTACTATCCTCAAGGCACTTATAGACCAGTGGGGGAAACAGAGAAGAAACCAGATAGCTGAAATTATGTCAGAAAACTGGAATTATCATCTACCTTTAGGAACTCCTCTCACCCACAAAAGACAGTGTTACCCTCCCTTCTCTTAACCAAGATGTCTGATCCATCAGTAAGCAATTGCCTCAGGAGTATTTTACATTTTTATTGAAGCAATAATTCATCAGACCAGTGGGAGAGTTTATATTTTCCTGTTAGAGTTTTATTTGGTGCTCAGAAAGACAGGAACAGTTAGATTGAGTAACTCAGCAATGGTAGTATTGGTCTAAAAATAACAAGGGTACATGAGGTCAAATATATGGACAGAAGTAGTGACTTTGGGTATTGAACACAAAATGCAATGTACAGATGATGTATTATAGAATTGTATACTTGAAACTTATATGATATTATCAACCAATGTCACCCCAATGAATTTAATAAACAGGAAGGAAGGAAGGGGGGAAGGAAGGAAGGAAGGAAAAAGAAAAGAAAAGAAACCTTTGGAACCTGAACAAGATTTCCTCTTCATTGTTCTCAAAGAAAAGTGCTCTGAATAAAAGAACCCAAACTGAATTGCTCTGTACTGGATGGAAAGGGGACTTCTAAACACTCTACTTATTGAGATGATCCAAATTATATAATTTAACTTGGGATACCTAGGAATTATTTTATTTTCAATAAATTCCCTCTTTTCTCCTTCCCTGATACTCTATAGTAAGTGGCTCCTACCTGGTGTTCAGTTACTGACTTCCTCATAACCTCACATTCTTTGTTCCTGCTCTTCCGTATTCTTCAGCAGAATCTGGTTTCTCCTGGTTCACTATAGAAACATGTATTTTAGTAGTGTCACAGTTTATAGCATTCTAATACTGCAGGTTCAGAAACACATCTATTTGCTAAGATGAGATGAAAGAAAAAACATTTACAGTGACCTTAATAAATGAGAAATAGAACAAGATAAAACTCAATAAAGAAAATTCAAGGTAGTTGATTTATAAACAAAAGCACAAAAATATAACCACAAGGCAGGAAACAATACTGTGCGACTGGAGCTTTGCAACTAACACAGTGATTTGGGGGAAGGAAATAAGAGAGACGAATTGCTTTCAAACTCCTTATAGTATACTTGAAAATTTTTAAGAGACCAGTGTTCCTTAGTTTTTCTACATGGACAAGAAAAGAAAATTGGCTAAGAATAAATAATATTTTTAGTTGTATACCACAAGGCTTTCTTTACTCTTAGAAAGATGAAATACTCTGTGAACCAAAGCATCGCAGGTTCGATTCCCAGTCAGGGCACATGCCTGGGTTGCAGGCCACAGCCCCCAGCAACTGCACATTGATGTTTCTCTCTCTTTCTCCTTCCCTTCCCTCTTTAAAAATAAATAAATAAAATCTTTAAAAGAAATTAAAAAAAAGAAAGATGAAATACTAAAATGGGTTTCTAAAGGACATTGTAGAATCTCTAGTCCACATATAAAAAAGAATTTATTGCTACATATACATAATTATCATATTTAAATAAGTATTGCACAAATAAAAAAGTATTTATTGAAATCTTTGGGGAATCATCATAAAAAGAACAGAAAACTTGATGAGCAGGAGGATTTAGTTCTTTGCCTGCTTTAAGAAAGGTAGTTGAATAACCTTTCAGTATCCTCCCTTGCTCTAGAATACTTCCAAAGACATGATTCAGGGGAACTCTGGATTCTAGAAAGTGAATTGTTTAGAAGCATATGTTGAATTGATCGCATGTTATATACCATTACTTTCTAAAAGAAAAAAAAAGAGATTCCTGTATTTTACATTGGGCTTTCTCTTAATTTGAAGTCTGACACTCCAAAGTTTGTTGACCTCTGAGAATAGCTGTGGTTTGCAGAAATGGTTCTCATTTTATACCAGCAATACCCTCATTTACCATTGTGACAGCTAACATGTTTTGTCATCAAGTTCAGCATGAAGATTAAAGACAGAAGCAACTCACTCTAATTAGCATAACAACCAAACCAAAATGGCTGGTCTTACATAGTTTCTAAAACGTGCTTTACCCCAGAACTTCTTTTTCTCCCATCTCTTCCAAACTGTATCTTAATTATAGCCCTAACATACCCTGAATTCTAGAAATGGAAACCCTGTAATTGCACTCCTTGACCCAGAAGCCACAGGGAAGAAGACTGTTGTGGAAGAAAGACATTCAGCAAAATGAGAGATGACTTACCTAGCAAGGCAGGACTGATATTTGCTCTAATAGCTAAACCCCCATTTCAAGTTCTGGATATGAGCTGCCCAACAGAAATATAATGTGAACTACATGTATAATTTTGAATTTTCTGGTAGCTACATTTGAAAAATAAAAATACAGTACATTTCAAATTATTATTTTGGAATAGATCCCCAGATAGGTTAAAGAATATGAACATTTTTAAGGTTCTTAATTCATGCTGCTAATTTTCTTGCCAGAAAGGAACCATTTTGTGTTCCCACTGTCAGTGAACTACATTTTTGGCAGTAAAAAGTGCTGTCTTTTTAAGTTTTTTTTAAAGTACATTTTATTGATTGTGCTATTACAGTTGTCTCAATTTCCCCCCCTTTATCCCTCTCCTCCCTGCACCACCTGCCCCCACCCTCTAGCATTTTCTCCCCTCCTTAGTTCATGTCCATGGGTTGGACCTGTAAGTTCTTTGGCTTCTCCATTTCCTATACTGTTCTTAATCTCCCCCTGTCTATTTTATACCTACCATTTATGCTTCTTACTCCCTGTACCTTTTCCCTCATTTTCCCTCATCCCCACTCATAACCCTCCACATGATCTTCATTTCTGTGATTCTCTTCCTGTTCTAGTTATTTGCTTAGTTTTTGTTTTTTAGGTTCAGTTGTTGATAGCTGTGAGTTTGTTGTCATTTTATTGTTCATAGTTTTTGATCTTTTTGTTCTTAGAAATGTACTGTATCACAAGTTTAATGAGCCAAAATGCTCATCATTGTACTATTTTTTAGCAAAAATTTAAAACATTCTAAATTTTCAAAATTAACTAAAAAGTTAACTAAATCATGGTTCATCCATATAATAAGATATTTGCCATCATTAATAGAGTGGAAAGGCTAACAAAAGAACGTGCATCTGTTACAACAGCAAACCATAGTCATTCAAACAGAAATAACATTTATTATCTCACTTAACAAGAATTTGCAAGGTCAAGAAAAAGGGTTTGTTAAACTCTAGCAAAGACTGCTTGCTTTAATCCATTATTTATTCTCCCTTTTTCTCAGAAAGAGAACTCATTTTTAGATGTCTATATAGCCATTCAGAAACGTACCACTTTTCCCAGACTCTGTACGTACTAGATACAGGTCAATGTGATAAAAACTGAGGTGTCTTACACAACTTCCAAAAAGTTTCATTGAAGGAGGGATGAGGTGAGTACATTTACCTCTTGTACTTTCTCCTTTCTCTTGATGCAATTCACAAGTGGAAATTAAGCAGCCATCTTGAACTATCAGAAAGAATCCATGCCCCAAGTGGAAGCGCAACAAAGAGAAAAGGAAACAGGATCTTTAACGCTAAGGAGCAGCATATCTGTTCTGGAACATTTACTTCTGTACTTCATTTACCTGAGAGAGAAAGAAACAGTTATTAAGCCACAAAAATATATAAATAAAAAAAATAAAAAAAACAAGTTAAATGAATTTTTAAAGCATATTTTATTTAGCCCAACATACAATCAATATGAAAACATTAATGAGGTACTTTATATTCTTTGAAATCTCATTTATATTTCACATTTACTGAATATTCTCAATTTGGACTAGCCGTATTCCAAAAGCTTAATAGTCACAGGTGGTTGTGCCATCTCTGTGGTGTTTGCTCCAGTCCTTCTCTAGTTCTCCAATTCTTTTCCCTTTAACAGATAGGAAAAAATACTCTGAGAATGCACTGGACAGGATTGTCAAGTCTTTGCTGAGAATGCACTGAAAAGGATTGTCAAGTCTTTGCCACTTAAGTGGCACTTTCTCAGTTCCACCTGATCACTCTGTAAAATTGCAACTCCCCCCATTCTAACCTCCTGTCTCCCCCTTATATTATGCTCTTTATTCCACAACACTACAGCCTTCTAATATGCTATATAATTTATTATTATTATTATCAGTCTTTTGGCCTATAGAACATAAGAGAAGAAGAGGACATGAATATGTGTCTGTTTAAGTCATTAAAGTAACCAAGGAACTGAACCAATGCCTGACATACAGTAGGTCCTCTGACAATAGCTGATGGATGTCACAGGAATGGGTAGGACTTTAAAGCTTGGAATTTTACATATGAGGACAAACAAGCTACTCAATGGCAGAGCCAGTCCTAATACCTAAATTTCAGAACCTCTCTTCTGAAGCTTTGTATACCATTCCACATGTAAAAATAAAGAAAGGCAGAAACATAATTCAGTTATTAGATATAAAGTACAATCTGTGGCACTGGTGGTACAAAAATTTGTGCTGGATTATGAATACCTAGTGGGCAGACACTGACTTATTTAGCTTTGAATCTTTCTTTCTACCCCACATAACTGCAAAGAATATTTTAAAGAATGAGTGGTTAGTCGTATCTCGTATGTGGTATAATGTGTGATTTTCTTTTACTGAGAAGACAGCAGAAAGAAGTTGCTGTATTCACCACAGGTTGTTAGCTTTTCCTCATGGCCTACAGAGTTTGGAATGAGGTTGACATACCTTCTGCAACTGATAGCAACTAGCCTCTGGAGCTGAAACACTAAACTCTAAGAAAAGAGAAGATTTTTCCAGAGGCGTATTTCTACCTAGTTTCTAATTCTTAAAGATTTGTCAGGGCCACAAGTGTTGCTATTTTGAATCAAATTTCATGTTTATGTTTCTGAGAATCTGGTTTTTCAGACTGAAATCAATATGGTGATGACAAATAATGAAGCTGACTAAAACATCAACAAAAACTTCCCATTGTATGTACCTGTAGTAAAAGTTAGCTACTATCATGATGTCATTATATTCATGGGATTGTTATGTAATAAAATATAAACTTTTTTATCACATACTTCATTGATATGTGTGACATCCTTGCACAGGTGCCATGCTAATCTTCTCTATATCAGTCCAGTTTTTAGTATCTGTGCTGCCAAAGTGAGCACTATAAACTCTATTTTAATACTGTGCACATCTTTAATCCTTTGATATGCCTGAGAGAATGGAGATAGTTGTTACCTTCCTTAACTGGAGAAGGAAACAGAGACGGAGAAAGACATCTGTTGGTTATTCAGCAAATTAACAGCAAGATCACAAATCCAGACCTGTGCTCTCTGAGGACCCCTAAAGACTCTGAATAAGAATCTAGTAATCTTTGCTATCTCTTTGAACTAAAGGTCATGTCCTCATTTAAAACCAGCATTAGCCAGGACCCTGAGAAGTCCTATTTGCATAAGGATATCTATAATCAAAAGTTTACAGAAACATGCTATTGGCATCCTAGTAGCTTGCTCAGCTTGAACATATGCTATCTTATCCTTTTTTAGAATCATAAAAAACCAGTGCTGGAACTTTGGGTGTAGCTTAAAGTACAAACCTAGAACAATTAGGACCAAAACCCCTATGATAGAATTTTAATGAGGAATTTCAATAACTTTGAAACAAACTGTGGGCATCCCACTTCTTTTTTTTTTATTTTAAAGTTTTCTTTAAGGGACTACAGATATAAAGCTATTAAAATTAAGCCATAATTTACAGATTAATTTGGCTGGATATATTAAAACATCATTTGCTATTGCTGGGTCCAGGTTAAAGGAGACAGTCTTCTGGGGCCAGTGCTGTCCTGTGAGTATTTTATTGTCAGGCAGGTGTTACACAAATGTAATCTGAGTTTCCATCAGTGGATTCCATCCTGTGTTAATCTGATTCTGAGACAAGCAGAGTTGTGGCTAAGGAAAGAAAGCACTCTTTTGAGGATCAGAAGAATAGATTTAAATCCAGCTTAATTGTTTGCAGTACAACTTAAGGAAAATTGTTCTATTTCTCCGAGACTTGGATTTCTCATAAAAAAAAAACACAAAGGAAGATAACTTGAATTATAGGGGGGATCACTTTGTAAATTATTTAATTGTCTAACCATTATGTTGTGTACCTGAAACTAATATAATATTGAATGTTGGAAAATGGGAGAAAATTCTAGATGAAGAGAAGCTGATGAACAGAGACCTGGAGGTGTAGGTAAAAGAAGACCCTGGAATTGACAGGGGAAGAGTAAACATTCTAAAGGTGGGGAGTAAAAGAGGTGTCATGGATAAAGTTAGATAAGTAGGGCCAGAACAAGGAGGTGGACTTAACTCAGCAGGACACCGGCAGCCAAAGTAACATGAGCAAAGGGTGTGTGAAAGATGGGCCGAGAGTGGCGGCAGAATGCATCAAAGAGCTAAGTGCCTGCCATTGGAGAGGCTCCCTGAAGTGAGTTGCAATAACTCATATGTGAGGTGAGGAGATATGAAGTAGCATTGCAGTAGAGTAAACAGAGGGAAGAAAATCAGTAGGACTCAGTACTTGGTAAGTCTCTCTCCCATATATTTGAAAAATGAGTCATGGATGACTACAAGTATTAAGCCTGGGTGATGGCTAAGATGATGATGTAATACACAGAGAAAGAAGGCGGGAGAGGAGAAGAGAAAGGGTTGCCAAGATGTTGGATTAGAGGGTATGAATGGCAAGCCATCCATGGACAAACACTGACTGAGCTTTCTGAGTGGACATGATAATGTGGATATCCAGATTAAGTATGAAGGTGATAATTTAAGCCATTGGAACAGATATGCTCCTCTGGTGAACAGAGACAGCATAACTAAGGATTCAGGATGAAACACTGGAGAATTAAATGTGACAATGTGTGTAAAGTATTTAGCACAGTGGATAGTATATAGTAAGAGATTAATAAATGGCAGCTTTTACTATAGTTAAGAACACACAGATTTAAAATATAAGGAACACAAGGAGTTTTCAGAGGAGAGAAGCATGCATGGTGAACTACATACAGCAGCTCCCCTTTCTGATTAGAGAGTGTAGTCTCCATGGTAAGGGAGTCAATCCAGGGCTCCCAAGGGTTGTCTTCCACAAAACTCCTTGCCAAATACAGAATAGAACCAATTATTAACAGCTATGTTGGTGGGTTGGATTTCTGAGAAGTATATTAATTGATCATGCAGGCATTAGCTCAAAGTGATATAAAATATAATTCACAGACCTACTTTTTTTTAAGCCAGATTGTATAAGATACTACCATTATCCTTCTCCTAGCCAGTTAAGATCAGCCTTGGGAACACAAAGTAGATTTCCAAGGACAGTGGGTGAAACTATTCTTTTTTGGGTGGAGTCCATGGGCAGTTAGCATCAACTGGAACAGGGATATCCACTTTGTAGTATCCATCCAACTTCCTGGACACCTGACATCAGCTCTATATACCTGGACCTATGTCTAATCAATCAGCCCTAACATGAGGCCCCTTATAATACCATAGTAACCATGGTACCCATATAGGCAGATAGTCCTAGAAAATCATTCATTTGTTTGTTAGCATATGATGAACACTTACTCTGATCCAACCACAATGTCACCCACACTTTAAAAAAAATAGAAGGTTCTAAAAAAAGGAAAAAAGTAAGTCAATGAATAGAGAATTGGAGAGAAAATAATTAGTAAGGACTAAAGTGATAGACTATTAAGATGTCACAAAGAATTTTACTGTTCATCTGTCTTCATAAGCTCTTTCCACTTTATAGCAGAGAAGACAATTAGATGTGTAGACAATTCAATCTTGATTTCTGTATTCAAGAAGTAACTAATGGTTCCAAAAAGAAGTTTTTCCACTTTTCTTACATTAATCCAACATAAGCACAAGTTTATCTCTGTTAATACTTGGGGGACCAAAAGGGAAGGAGAATATGATTA
This sequence comes from Tonatia bakeri, assembly GCA_004024845.1. Lineage (NCBI taxonomy): Eukaryota > Metazoa > Chordata > Mammalia > Chiroptera > Phyllostomidae > Tonatia > Tonatia bakeri. Next base: position 169,439 of record PVIA01001588.1, read on the forward strand.
CTGCCAGAACCAGCTCAACAGACAGGAACAGAAAAGAATTTTACTGGCAGAAATTAGAAATTGTTCTTTCTCACTCCACCAACACATAAGTAATCAACACAGAACTACCTTCTGCTTCCTTTATAAGATGCATTACAAAAATGATGCCTCAATGGATACAAGTAGAATCTGCTATGCAATAAAACTGTACCACCCTACCTAGCACACCTGAAACTATTTTTAAAATATTTAATTTTTGTCCATGATATTTTTTATATAGATCCAAGTTAGTTAATATATGAGGCTAAAACAGTTTCGCCACAGGGCTTTGAAAGCCCTCCAGAACAGATTGAAAAGTATTTTCAATTAGAGTTAGTTAAAATTTGTCAGAATATTACAACCAAAAGGAGAATTGGCACATTGAAATATGATGACTCTTTGCACCCACAGTTGTTTGGAGTTTGGTATTAAAGCGAAGTTTGCTGTAGAGAGGTGAAGAGAGTTGAAATTAGTGATTGGTTTGAAGTTAAATACTTAAAGCTTTGTGTATTTACTTGCAAACTAATGTAAACACTGTGTTCTCTAAAGACTGCATGTTAGCAATGTACAGTTTGTTAAAATGGTGCAAAAATTATATTTGTTTGAAACTATAAATGGAAATATAATGATATTTTTGAAATAGAACAAACCCATTTCCACCTGTGTTCAGCAATTCATTCTTTCAAATGGAGAAACACATGTATTATTTTCAAAAATAAGAAATACATGTACAGTCTATTACTCAACGTGTAATGTTATAGTTTCTGAAACCTTAGACACACACACAGGGTTTTATGCATGAGACATGGAATGCTTCAAAGGGTACTATTAGATATGTGTAATGAGATGTTAAAACAAGACTGTATGCCATTGGCCAAAGTCCCTGGCATTGAACAATCACCACTCCCACATTCCAAAGTGAGGTGCTAGATCCCCCAAGCAGGACTTGCTGTTTTGTAACCATTCATTGATCACCCATTGCTTGCCTTGGAGATGCTGAGAGATTTTTTTAAAGACAAGAAAAGGATTTCTTATAGGGTTAGTTGTGAAAGTGTGGTGGCATTTTCCTTCTCCATTATGCCTACCTTGCACTAACCTGGAGCTCTGTATTGTACTTCAAGCCCAGTGGAAGGGGTATCAAGGGAGTTCAGTATGTTTCCAGGTCAACTGTAAGAAATTTAAAGGGTTAGATTCTGCCCGAACTAACTTGAGGGAGCAGAATAGACCACTTCAACTAGTATGTAACTACATTGCCTTTGACAACAGAGCCAAGGTGCTTGGTTGCTATGAGTCAGTTGTAGACATCACAGGCCAGAGGCTATTCACTGAGAACTGGTTAGAATAATTCCCAGAAAAGTTTCCTTTGAGGGACAAGACAACCATCAGCAGAAAGAAGCTCAGGAATATCACTTGCTTTGCAAGGTCTGGAGAGGTACATAGATGGGTTACCTGAAGCAAAGGCAAGGGGCTACAGTTGAGTACCACCAGGGGATCTCCAAGGAGACCACAAAAGCACCATTCCAGAGTTTGTTTGCATCTCTGACCCAGAAAGAGGAAATTAAGGCCACTACAGTGGTGCTAGTCAAACTTTTGCTGTCCCACCCTCTTCTGCCTTCCCACACTTCAGTGTGAAAGGAGAAAGAATAAGCCTAGTGAGTGGGGCAGAAGAAGAGGAAACAATTCACATCCATCTGAACAGCAAGTTTCCAGTTGCAGCAGGTCCAAGTTGGGGGAAAGAAGAAGTTCAAAAATTTTACTATTACAATGGATATGACATATTAATTACTGGACTAAAACTGTTTTAGGAAATTAAATAACCAGAGGAGACAAGATTTTACTATGTAATTGTGAGCATATAAACCCTTAGGTCTGCCCAAGATTTCATCTGGGAACAAAAAAAGATCTAACTGCACAGAACACAGGTAGTGAGGGAAAAGTACCAAGTTGTTTTCTTTTTTTTTTAACAAAGGGTTTCTGACTCTTTTTTAAAAAAATATTTTATTTATTTATTTTTAGAGAGGGGGAGAGAGGAAGAAAAAGAGGGAGATAAAAATCAGTGTGTGATTGCCTCTCACACACCCCCTACTGGGGATCTGGGCTATAACCCAGGCATATGCCCTGACTGGGAACTGAACCAGCAACCCTTTGGTTCACAGGCTGGCATTCAATCCACTGAGCCATACCAACCACACCCCAAGTTGTTTTCTGATTGCACCCCACTCTTTCCTATATGTCTACAACTCCTGCTGAAAGTACAGACCCTGAAGAGCCATGTTTTGCCCCTTGTGACTTCATTTTAGTCCCAATTCATGGCCATAATTGGTCACAGCAGGGAAGGGTATCTGACCAAAGTCAGCTAAATAACAGTTCAGCCAGAGACCTGTGACATACCCTTGAGTGAAAAGATAAGTAAGGGCAATCAGTTTCTTTTGCATGATAGTATAAGAAAAAGAAGAGAATGAATATACTTAACCATGGGAATTGAAGCTCAATATCATTCATTCATTCAAATACTTAGTGAGGGCACTACCATGTTATAATAAAGAAGATGAAACATAAAGCCCTTGTTATCAAGGTGCTAACATTCTAGTGGATAAGCAGACAAAAAAGCAGTTAAACAAATAAATAAATTAGATAATGACAGATGATTATTATTTGACGTGTCCACCAGCCTGCAGTGATTGAGGAACGCTGTGGATGACTCGTCGAAACACGAGAAAAACATACACAGAGACAACCAGACCCTGTGGGGAAATAGGGATGAAACAGCCCCTCTCTCTAGTGGAGAGCGTGCCAAGCCCCTGCCTAAGAAGACTTTTTATTAAGAATACAGACTCAGTTTGTGGATTCACAGTCTAGCAGAAAAGATCAAAAGGAATAGGTAACTTTCAAAGATGCTGATAGAACTCCCGCTGGGATTCTGGGCAAAGTTTGGGGTTTTATCATTTGAAAAGACAGTTTTTGTTTCCTGCCTGTGCCTTCATATTCTAATTTAATAACATCTTCCAGCAAGCAGATCTTACAGGATCTTGCATATTCTATGTCCCAGGCCTGATTACCCCGGGGGTCCACTGACTCTGGTCTGGACTGCACCGCCCTTGTTTTCCACAGGCCTGGGTTGGGCAGGAGACAGAGGCAGTCAGGAGACTTGGATTTCTCACATCTAAGAACAAGGACTCAGGCTTTGACAAAACTGAGGGGGCAGGGGTTGATGTTGATCACCCCTTCATTTCCACAACCCCGAGTCTCTTCCCTGAGGCCTCCTGGTGATCATGCCTGTCTTAGGCAATCCCCCCACCCCCCCGTGGAAAATCTTACCCATCATTGGCTAACTGATCAAGCATAGGAGGCCAGGCACAGAACAGGCAGTGTCCATGCCAGGGAAATAAGTTTTGTCTCCTTAGTGGCTCCTGGTCGGAGGTCTCTCACTCAGCCTAAGTCATGGGGGGTTACAGCTTCCTGAGAGCAGGCAGGGTGGACCCCAACAACTATTGCTATGAAGGAATAAATAGAATATACGGATAAGGAATAGCCAGGGGGAGGGTCCTACTCTAGATAAGGTGGTCTGGGAAGGGCTTGCTGAGGTACAATATATGAGTTAGAATCTGAAAAATTATATAGATCCAGATTTGTGAAGAGTCAGGAAAAGAGTGTTCCAAGCATAGAGATAAGCAAATGCAAAGACCCTGAGGAAGGAAATTGCTCCGTACATTCCCAAAAATGACAGACGGCAAAGGCAACTAGATCAGAGAAAGCAAGAGCAAAAGATGAGCTCAGAGACAGGAGCCACACCATGCTGAGAGTGGAAGGCTACAGAGAGAACAACGTGACCTAATGAAACAGAGTTTAGGCCACTGTGAACCATGTGAAATACACGTTTAAAAAAATAACAGAGACTGAACAGTAACTCTGAGCTGTCCAGCAAAAATGATAGCTAACAAATATTCATTTCTTTCACGCCTGTCAATGTACTACATTAGAGGTCAGTAAACTTTTTCTAAGAGTTACTAGATAATAAATATTTTAGATTTTTAGATTATACGTACTTGGGCACAACTATTCACCTCTGCTGTTTTAGTGGACAAACAGCCAGATAATATGTAAATGAATTAGCATGGCTATGTATCAATAAAACTTTATGGACACTGACATTTGAATATCATATAACTTTCATGTGTCAGGAAATATTAATTTGATTTAACAACTACTTAAAAATATAAAAACCATCTTTTTTTTAAGATTTTATTTATTTATTTATTTTAGAGAGGGAAGGGAGGGAGAAAGAGAGAGAGAGAGAAACAATGTGCAGTTGCTGGGGGCCGTGGCCTGCAACCCAGGCATGTGCCCTGACTGGGAATCGAACCTGCAATGCTTTGGTTTGCAGCCCGCACTCAATCCACTGAACTATACCAGCCAGGGTGTAAAAACCATCTTTAGCTCATGGGCCCTAAAAACAATTAGTGGCAGGATTGTTCCATAAGCCATTGTTTACCAAGCACTACTATAGATGCTTTACTTGTGGTTAATTCACATAAGATAACCCTATAAAACAGGTACTATCAATGTAGTCACTTTATAGAAGGGGAAAATGAGACAAAAGTTCTCACAGTTAAAAATCAGCAGAACCAAGATATGTACCAAGCAAATCTAGTTCCAGATCACATGCTGTTAATTTTGCAGTCCTGCCTTATGCTAATAAATAATGCAAATTTAACATATTTAGGAGAAACACTTCTGTAATAATAGAATAAAAATCCATTCCAGCAAAGGAACACTTGCCAAAAATAGTCAAAATCAGTTTTCAGGACTCTGGAAATTAACCAATTCCAATGGCATTTTTCACAGAAATGGAAAAAAACAACCTAAAATGTGTATGGAATCGCAAAAGACTCCAAATAGCCAAAGTAATCTTGAGAAGAAGAAACAAAGTTGGGGGCATCACAGTTCCTCATTTCAAATATATTACAAAGCTATAGTAATCAAAATAGTATAATATTGGCATTAAACACACACACATGCACACACACACACACACACACCAATGGAACAGAACAGTAAACTCAGAAGTAAATCCCTGCATATACGGTCAATTAATTTTTAACAAAAGTGCCAAGAATATACAAGGGAGAAAGGATAGTCTCTTCAATAAATAGTGTTTAAAAAAACTGGATATCCACATGTAAAAGAATGAAACTGAACCCCTATCTTATAGCATACAGAAAAGTTCACTCAAAATGAGTGAAAGACTTGAATATAAGACCTGCAACTGTAAAACTCCTATTTTGGGGGATTTGACACTATAATCAAAGTCAATAAAATAAAAAATAAATAAGTTGGACTGCCTCAAACTAAAAAAACTCCTGCATAGCACAGGAAACCATAAACAAAATAAAAATGTAACCTATGAAATGGGAGAAAATATTTGCAAATCACATATCCTATAAAAGTTTAATTTCCAAAATATACAAGTAACTCATACAACTCAATAGCAAATATAAATAAATAGGCCAATTTAAAAATGGGCAAAAGCCCTAAATACACCGTTTTTTAAAGATGACACAGAGATGGGCAACAGGTATGTGAAAAAGGTGTTCAACATCACAAATCATCAGAGAAATGCAAATTAGAACCACAATGAGATATCGCTTTACACCTGTTGGAATGGCTATTACCAAAGGACAAGAGTTATCTAATGCTACTGAGAATGTGGAGAAAAGAGGACCCTTGTACATTGTTGGTGGAAGTGTAATATGGTACAGTCACTATGGAAAACAGTAGAATGGTTTCTCACAAAATTAAACATAGAACTACCATATAGTCCAGCAACCCCACTTCTTGATATATTTCCAAAAGAAATTAAAACAGGGTACCCCTATGTTTTATTCTTCTCCCAGTGTTTTCCTTCTCAGTAAATGAACCATTCAGTTTCTCAGATTACAAACAAAATGTCATCTTTGATCTTTTTTCTTTCCGTTCATATTCAATATTCAATGCACAAGAAAATTCTTCAGAATGTATCCCAATCCACCCACTTCCTACCTCCCAGCAGTAGCATTTTAGTGCCATCATCTCTCTTCTGGATTGCTATATTGGCCTCCTGACTGGCTTCTTGGCTTTCATTCCTAGTCTCCACCCAACAGCCAAAATGACACTTCAATTGCAAGTCCGAACATGACTGTTTTTACCTCGCTCTACAGGGCCCTACATAAGCTCGCTGCTATGTATGAACTTCCTCCCTGCTCTCAGCGCTCCAGCCACAGCTGATTTCTGTGTTGATCCTCTAACAAGACGAGCACATTCTTGCCTTAGAGTTTTTGCGCTTGCTGTTTCCTCTTCAGGAACACCCTTGCATCATGGCTCTCTCTCTCTCTCAATTTATTCAGGTTTATGCTCAAATTTTACCTCCTCGGAACAACCTCTGGTCATTCTATTTAAAATAGCACCATCCTACTCTCTATCCTTTTTCCCTGATTTACTTGTCTTCATAGAATTTGTTACTTGACATTACACTCAGTGGTTTTGCCTGTTTGCTGCTGCATTCTTGGTGCCCAGAGCAGTACTCAACACATGGTAAGTTATCAATAAATATTTGGTGAATGAATGAAGAGAAGACCAACCAGGTGACCAAAAAAGAGAGTATCAGAGACAACATTATTTACAGAAGCCATACACCTCTAGGACTGATTTGGCTGCCACCAGATTTCCAGGCTCAATTACAGTCCAAATATATCTGTGAAATAGCTAGTCCTCCTCATTTGTCTTTGTTCCTTACAAGGGAAAGAACTTAATTAAACCTGAAATTGGTACCAGGAATGGGGTGTCAAGTAATAAACCCAAAGTAAGTGTGGCACTCACTGTCTCTGGTCTATCATCAAGGTAAGGAGCAGTAAGCAGCACGTCATCCCCTTGGTATGTGGAGGAAGTGTACAGTTGAGGAGGAAAGGCTAGAAAGATAAGCCATGGGCTGGAATATGTTGGGCCCCTGAAAAACAAATATTTCTGGAACTTTTGTGTCTTGTGAAAAATGTCTTCGAGCATTTCTGAGGAATGAAAGTAAAGAATAGTGGTTTATTATTAGGTTGGTCAAAAAGTTTGTTTGTTTTTTCCCATAAGATGGCTCTAGTAATGCTTAGTTGTCTTCAAATTTCATTTGAAACAGTTTTGATAGATTGCATTGTGACAGCTGTCATATCACTGTGCATTTAAAAAAACTTATCAAAATTGGTGAATTTTTGTGTAGCTATTTTAATATTGAAGATGGAAGAAAATATGCAACATTTTTGCATATTCTGCTTTATTATTTCAACAAAGGTAAAAACGCAACTGAAATGCAAAAAAAAAGATTTGTGCAGTGTTGGGAGAAGGTTCTGTGACTGATGGAATGTGTCAAAAGTGATTTGTGAAGTTTCATGCTGGAGATTTCTCACTGGATGATGCTCCACGAAGTCCATAGTGATCAAATCGAGACATTAATTGAGAACGATCGACCTTATACCACACAGGAATAGCTGACACACTCAAAATATCCAAATCAGTAAAGCCATTGGTGAAAATGAAAAATGTATCTTTTACAGTATGGAAGAAGCCATACATTCTTTTTGGCCAACCCAGTTCTTTTCATTTTCTTAAGCAAAGAAAAGGGCAATCTTTATTTCCAGGTTGCCCAGCTAATAATGGCAGATAGAGGAAAACGAGGCCAGCATCTAGCCTTTTTGCATCTGTCCTGTGTCTTACAAATCAGCGTGGCAGGAAACACCACACCAAGTACAAAGAAGGAAAAAATAAATTACGCTGCTCGGTACTGGAATAACAGGCAGAAGAATACTGCTCTGCAGGTTCTCTCCTCCTACGAAAATCCCACAGCAGTGTGAGAACTCAGGCAGTGTGGTTGGTAACCAAAGGACAAGCTCCTCTCCAAAGAACTGAGACCCGAACCTGATACCTATGGGATTCCCTGCTCCTATCATACATATCCTACCATGCACAAGATGCTGGCCTTGAAGTGCAAGTTAGGGGTGTTGGTGGGGGTGGGTGGAGAATAAGCATTACTGCAGATTGCAAGCCAAGAGTGCAAATAAGCAACGAGTGAACTGCTCTCAGCTCCCCTGAGAGATACCGCCCTGTTTAAACACCCTGATGCTGTCAATTTAACCTGCTCACAGAGCATAACCTTTGCCCTGCTGCTTTAACAATTGTTGCTGAGAGAACGGGGCAGGCTCCAGGTCTCAGGACTACTTAACCTACTAGTAAATGTGTCTCAATTAGCCCTTTTTGTTACTTAAATTCATAAGAAGCAATGAAAGTTTACAAGTTACATTACAAAGTTCCAATCAATTCAGATAGACACCTGTACTCTCTTCTGTCATATTTAGCAATTATAAATATTCAATGATTTAAATCTTGAAATGATCATTGTTTGCTTTTAAAAAGTCATTTTAAGAACTGCAATATATTAGCTCACTTCAGTCCATGTTTCAAAGAAATTCTTATCTAAAATTTGAAAGTATCTGAATAAATTCATTAGGATTAAGAATGGCTTCAAATAACAGTGACTTAAACGAGGTAGAAGTTTATTTCTCCATCAGGTAAAAAGTTGCTCTAAGGCTAGTATGAGAATCTACAATCAGGTATTAATAAGTGGTCCTTCCAGCTCACTGTTCTGACACCTTTATGATAAAGTCCTTGTCCTCCAGGCCCAAGAGACAGCTGGAGTTCAGTCACTGCATTGTTTTTCCACGTAGCATGGAGAAAAAGGTGAAGAATGGGAAAAGACACTCACCATCTGCCTTTTAAAATGGTTTCCTAGAAAGTGCTGCACAGTATTTCTGTTTATGTTACTTTAGTTAGAACTTAATCGCCTGGTCATACTCAGCTACAAAGAGACTGGGAAATGTCTATATTCCAGGTGGTGATAAGCCTAGATCAATATTGGGAGTTATATTACTAAGGAAAGAGAAGAATTAATATTGAGGTTAACAACTAGCAATCTATGCCACATTTCAGGATAGAGCTCTAGAAATTCTGTTTCCAGAGCAGCTTAGCCACAGTCGTTGCTAAGGATGAGAAAAGTAATCCATGTCACTATTAAGATACACTTGGTTACAGGTAGAAAAAAATGCAGATGGGCATTTAGGTTAGAAAGTAGGAATAGATTACAGGAGGGAAAGGGAAGAGGGTGCAGGTGGAAGAGGGTATAGGGAGGATAAATAGTAATGGAAAAAATACAACAAAAATGAACAAAAAAGAAAGTAGGGATAGAATATTTTTATTTAAAATATGAAAGGAAAATTATGGATTAGGAAATATGAATGGGGGTTGAAAGAAGGGCTAGGCTCTTAAGGGACCTCTCCACTCCCTTCAGGCTACAGAAGTGGGAGGGTAGCCGGCTTGAGGAGAGTCATGTGAAACTGGTGACTGAGAGTAGGGGTCAACAAATGATGGTCACAGAACCACATCCAAGTCACTGTTTTTGCAAATAAGGCTTTATTAGAACACCCTGCATGCAGCATTTACATATTGCCTGTCTGCTTTCCACGCTGTAATGGCAGAGCTGGGTAGGTGCAACACAGACCACATGGCCTGCAAAGCTGAGAATATTTGCTATTTAGGCCTTTACAGAAAAAGTTTGCTTACCTATGGTTCAAACACCTGGGTGGAGGTGTCCAACCTCTGATTTAAATCTTGTTATGTCCTTAAAGCAATTTCACATTAAAAATAACTGAATTTTAAATATAATCCAAATTCTGATCACAGGATGCAAGAGCTGCATATTACTGGGGAAGGAGCAATATTGCTTTTCTTAAATAATGTGTTATCAGTTGCCCTGAAGAAATTCCTTCTTCTTATTGTACTTTGTTGGTTTCTTCCCAGACACTGCATTCTCTGGTTTCCAGGAGACCCATTGCATGGCTATTGGCAACTGAATATGGACCTTAGCTCTGACAGATGATGGTAATATCCGTAAGTGTCATCCATCACACTTATTTTTGTGGCTGTTGTTATATTGCAAAATGGAGAGATTTAATTTTCTTAAGCTAGTAAGTTTATCTATCCAAATAAGCAAAATATCCATGCACAGAGCATATCCATGCACATAGGAAAAGAAAATCATCTTTTGAATTTCAGATCAAATGTCCCCTTCTCCAAGAGGTTTTCCATGATCTGCTTGTGAGTGCCCAGTGTCCAGCCTAATACCTGGTGCCTAACAGATACTCAACAAGTATTCATTGAGCTTAAATGTGGAAAGGGTGGACCACCAGCCTTCACCACATCTCTTCTCTTTCTTCTCCATTATAAGGCTGTCATATCTGCCTCTGGTCCACATTGTTCTGGCCATTGTATTCTCTCTTCCTTTCCTTTCCTTTCTCAGTTTATTTGCTCATCTATGGATCTACATAAATTATAAATGTGTGAAAATATGTCTTTCAGACTGAAATTTTCAAAGTCTGAATTTTCTTCTATCTCTAGAAATTCTCATTCTGTGATACTTTGCTTGACCAGAATTATTTTCTCTCACCCCCTTCTCAGCTGTAAATTACATTCACCTTTATGTACTCCAAGTGGTGAAGCAGAAAAGAGAGAAAGGGGGTTTTATTTCCTAATATTCCCAGCTTCCTTGCTCTTGCTTCATTGATCCAAAACACCTGGACCTGCTTGGGCAAGAACTGACTCTGCTAAGAAAGCAGCATCTTCTCTACCCTGAACTTGAAGCTTTGTAAGAGAGTCTCTTTTTGCCCGCACTCTCATCAAACCATGGCCTTAGCTACAAGGACATATGATTCCTATATTTGAAAAACAAATGTATGAAAAAACAATCATGATGAAAATGGAAACCCATAAAAATGAATACTCCCGTGATGCCCTTTCTAGGGGCATGGAGTGGCTCTGACTTTGTTAGCACGGAGCCCGTGACGAGGGTCAAAGAAATGAGCTCCGTTCTGGCTCCAGCCGTGTGTCTGTGCTCCAGCTTCCTAGGCACCAACCAGATGCAGCTGCTGGGCTGAAAGGAAAGAGGAATTGATTTCAGTTTCCAACTTGAGAGTGTCCTCACTGCTCTGACCTTCAACAGGGCTGTTTCACTTTTCTTGCCAACCCTCAGTCCATATAGCCAGGGATTTTTTGGATTTTTTAAAAGATTTTTGAAATATTTTATTTATTTATTTTTAGAGAGAGGGGAAGGGAGGAAGAAAGACAGGGAGAGAAACATCAGTGGTTGCCTCTCACACACCCCCAACCAGGGACATAGCTCACAACCCAGGCATGTGCCCTGACTAGGAACCCAACCTGTGACCTTTCAGTTTGCAGGGCGATGGCCAGCCCACTGAGCCACACCAGTCAGGGCTCAAAGGCTGAGTTTTGCTCTCAGCACTGTTTTGATGCATTTCCCCAGGATTTCTTTGTTCACTTCTCTGTAGCCCTGTGCCCTGACCCCCTCCAAACGCTGAAGGGCCTTCTTGCCGGCCAAGACAATGATGGGCACTAAGAGAGTTACGGCACTGGCTCTTGACAGGCTGACAGGCACCAAGGAGGAGCAGTGGCTGGGAGAGAACCACGGTTACCTAACCCATCTATCCTAGCCTAAGAATTCCTCAACCCTTGTAAACAAAGAGAGATTGGTACTAATATTAAGATGGCTTGACCCATGTTAAGACCTATTTTTGCCTCATTTTTTTCAGTTCTAAGATGAAAAGAACAATAGGAAGTTACAAATATTCACACGGGGACAGTGTCAGCACAGTGGCTAGAGCTCCTTGGAAGAAAGTAGTGATTACTTTAGTCTAGAACTCTTTAAGTTTTGAGAAACTCATGCAGGAGAACTCAATTTTGGTCAGACTGTCCAACAATAAGATAAAACTAGATGAGGTAACTCTGTAGTCAAGCAATCATATTTTTCTTTTCAGTGAGTATATCTTATTTTCAGAAGTCAGAATTGTATTTGCAACACTGATTCTCATACAGTACTGCTATTCTAGAACCTCCTATTCACCTCCCGTGGCCCAAGACTCTCTCCCTGGGCCACGTCCCAGCAAAATGTGGTTGTGTGATTCTCTCTGAAGCAACATTTAGCTTTAACTGGAAGGAAGCAAAATAAAGAGCTTCAGTTTCTTCTGCAGGCAGGGAGTCAGGAATGCGGAGATATGTGATTTTGTTCCAGTTCTACCCCTGCTACTTAGATAAGTTGCTTTGTTTTCTTTCAGCCTCAATTTCTTCCCCCTACAAAATAAACAGGCTAAATCTTTTTCTGAGATTCCTTGAAGGCTCTACTGTAATAATTCAGTCTTAGCTGCACCAAATGCATTACACTTTGAAAGCAAGAGGAAAAATGATTGGCTTTCACAGGCACTGATTGCTGTTTGCAGCACAAATGGAAACTTTACTGAGGACACTGCCATGTAGGCTCAGACTTGGGGGAAGGAGAGTTATGACCAAAGAAAGCTGTGCTCCAGTGTCCTGGGTAACAATTCCTCTTAAGAATCCGTAGAGTGGGCTCACATTCCTCTGCTGACATCTATAGAGGCAGCAAGAATCATCTTCTTTGAGCATCATCCTTGCCCTCCACTGCCCATACAGTTAGTTCACTACTACACATGGAGCGAGCACTTCTGTGAGTCGGACACTATTAGAAATACACAAATTAATCAGGTAAGATCCTTTCCAAATCAAGCTCACAGTATTTGGTAGGAACAAGAACCAGGAAGGTAAAAACCCGAGGGTCCTGATTAAAAAGTCATCTGACTCTTTACCTGCTCAGGAAAGGGAGTAAGTAGAGGTTCAGAAGATCTTTGACATCAGACACACCTGAAATCAAATTTGGTCAAGTTAATCTCATCAGTTTTCTCATTTTCAAAACGACACAATAGTGGAAACTCTCTCAAAGGATTTGTGAAAAAATGCATGTGAAAGTTAACTTTCTTGCCACAAATAGTTTTTGAGGGATTTTTTAGGTGGTCCCTTTCCTTGTGAATTTTTCAGTATGCTGTAAATATTAATTAGATATTACATAAATAAATATATAGGTTTAAATACTGATAAGTGCTATGTGTCATTTGGGTCCTCCAGGAAGCACATGCAAAGACAGAATTAGAAGCATTAGGCATGCATTGGGGTTAATGCCTGAGAAATGTTAAGGGCAGAGGAAGCAGACTTGAGCAGGAAGAGTGTCAGTCTGCAATGCAGATCTGTCAAAGGAAGGCTTAGCCAGTTCAAGAGGAACTTAAGGAACAAAGACTGCCCATTAGAGGAATCCTGCATTGAACAGAAATAACCATGCACTAGGACCACCCACTACGACAGTCATTAGGTTGGGGGTGTCCTGAATGTGGCCTTGGCTGGAAAGCTGAGGCAGGTCCCGAAAGCACCAAAAGTTGGCATTCGGTCAACTTTACTCTTTACAGATAAATAGCAAATTCCTGAAAGGTGATTTACTTGATGTACCTCCATGGCTGCCAGTGCTAATGTAGAGGTTAATGTAGAACCTAACCTAGGCTTTCCTGACAAAGTGTCATTTAAACAGAGATGTAAAGGCCAAGGCAGGGTCAACCAGACCAAGAGGTGCAATCAGGAGCCATCCAGAATAAGAAAGAGTATCTGTGAAGAACTGAGGTAGAAGAGGTCGGGACTTGCGTTAAAGGACCAAAAATAGAACAAAAGTTAAAGCTGAAGAGGCTGGAGCCAGATCTGGCAGCACTTAGTAAGTCATGTAAAGGACTTTGGTCTCTTTCCTAATAGCAAAGAGAAGCTAGTAAAGGATTTTAAGAAGCATGGAGGAGTCAGGAATATAACCAGATTTGCCTTTAAAAAAAAGTTACTGTGGCTGCTGTGTTGAGGATAAGATTAACAGAAACACAAATACAGTGAAACCATTTAGAAAGTTCTTAGACTATACCTCATACATAGTAAGCCTTCCAAAAATAAGACCAATTATCATCATTTTGAATAGTTATAAACCTAGGTTGCTTCCAGCACTTAGCTATTGTAAATTGTGCTGCTATGAACATGGGGGTGCAAAGGTTCAGTAAATGAATGGATCAAAAAACTATGGTACATTTACACAATGAAATTCTATGCCGCAGAAAGAAAGAAGGACCTCCTACCCTATGCAACATCATGGATGCAACTGGAAAGCATTATGCTAAGTGAAATAAGCCAGGCAGTGAAAGATAAATACCATATGATTTCACCTTTAACAGGAACCTAAACAACAAAACAAACAAACAAGCAGGGTATAGTCAAAGACACTGCATTAGAGGACAGGTGGAGAATGACCAGAGGAGAGAGAAGAGGGATTTCGGGGGAGAAGGGGAGGGGTTTATAGGATCAAAGTTAAAGGACACATGGATAAAAGCTAGGGGGAGGGTGGTAATGGGAGGGAGGTAGGGAGGGGGGTTGGGAGGGCTTGATTGGGTGGGAGGTAGGGAGTGGGGGTGGGATGGCTTGAATGGGAGTAAGGGGGAGAAAACTGTACTTGAACATTCATTTAAATAAAAAAAAATAGTTATAAACCTAAATTATGTAATCTTACTCTTGCACCCTACATTAAATCTAAGCATTTTTGCATTTGTTTCAAATTCTCTACCAATTACCTATAGCCTAGCCTTCATTCATCACAAATTATACTGTCATAACCTCACATTGCATTGCTGTGTTTCAGAAATTCTGCTTCATTATAAAAACCTTACTATTTCCAGAACATAACTTACACATTTCTGTTCCAAACTACAGTTTACTCCCATCTGAATGCCCTTCTCCACTCTCTGCAAAAAATTATCTCCTTCTCTTCCCACACTCTGCTGAAGTTTTCCCAACCCACTCCACTGAGCCTGTACCCCCTCCCTCCCATCATCCTTCTGGTACTAACAGCTCTGTGAGGCTATGGTACATATTGCAATGTGTTCTTTTAAAGTTATTTTCCCCTTTTGAACTCCTAGAAATTAAGGGCTGGAGGAGGTAATAGGAATTCAGAAAATACAAAATTTAGAGGAATAGCTTATCTTTCCAAGAAGCTTATCATTAAACAAAGAAAGAAGAGAATAGTTGGAAATAGTGAATGTAGATTGCTTAGGATGGAAAGTAGGAAAAAATGAGAAATAAAAAACTGTTAGAAAAAAAATAAACGTGACATGCCAGTTAAAAAATGGCCCTGGCTGGTGTGGCTCAGTGGATCGAACGCTGGCTTGTGAATCAAAGGGCTGCCAGTTCAATTCCCAGTCATGGCACATGCCTGGGCTTGTGGGTCAGGTCCTTAGTTGGGGGTGTGTGAGAGATAACCACACATTGATGTTTCTCTTCCTCTTTTTCTCCCTGCCTTCTGATGTAGACTCTGGCCTGCAATGTCTGCATCATTATGGATGAAATGAGACATTCACATGGACTACCGAGTCTGGTGGAAGAAAAGGGACAGCATGGCTTTTCTCTCAAGGGGAGGAAAAGCCTTGGCTCCTGCAGTGACCTGCCTTTATTGGGTTTCTCGGCACATTATATGATGGTCCTCATTTACTATGCACAGGTTTGCTTTAGGTGGTTACCTTTTACAGAAAACAAAGGAGCAAATGCTGCTAATCACATCACAGAAGAGGGATATTTGCAAATGAAAAGGCAAAAGTGGTTGAACCAGTTACACTCATCCTTGGAAGGTTTCGCATGGATTTTAGGAAGTTACTTTGCAGTAAATGTCCTCAATTCAGGGTAAGGGAGTTTTTTAGCAAAAGCAAGACTCAAAGCGGCCTAGGCTCATTGCAGGCCTGATTCCCCACTGGAGAACCTATCCGTGGGCATGGGTCCTGTGCAACTGCGAGTGGGAGCTGGGCCCACGCCATGCAGAATGGTCTCCTACACCCTTCTGCTCTGTCTAAAAATAAATAAACAAAATATTTTTAAAAATAGCTAATAATAATAGGAACTAAAATATATTTCACACTTACCTTGCATCAGTCAGTCTTCGAAGAACTTCACATATCTAATCTAAGGACTTCATGTATATTCTCTCATTTAATTCTCCCAACACCTCTATGAAGCATGATTCTTTTCCCTGTTTTGTAATGATGAATATCACCCAGTCCCCTGACCTCTAAGGAGAAAGAAATTTTTCTTTGGCAGCGAAGTACTGTTCCTTGTTGACCATGTGGTGAGGAGGGGAGAGGGCTGCTGGAAAAGGTGATGGAAGACAAATGGCTTCAGGAGAAGTCATCTCCCGGAGGAAAAGACCAGATAGTGGGATGCAGAAGGAAGAGATGGAAGTAAGAAGGAAGAGGGATTTGGAAAGGAGAAAATTTCACAAAATATTTTTAAGAAACTTTGAGTATCCTTTTTCCACCTCCTTAAGAAACTCTAGTGAAGATGTATTGTACATTTCCCTTTAGAATTTTCTGCCTTGGGTTTTCTTTAGTCTTCATCTCCAATACTGTGCTGAGTTTGGCCATGAGGAGAGCTAAATAGCCCAGAGGAAAGGTCTCCAAGAACTCTGGAGGGGTGTGGATGACAGAAATTAACTTTAGACAGAGAGGTGCCTCTTTCTCTGGTTCTAGAACAAGGATGGAAGGGTTTTCTCTGTGTCACAGTGGAGGGAGATTTTGAAAGAGCAGTTTCATGGAGTGATGTCAATGCTCTGCACTGAGCATGAAAGCAGAGGCTGGGAGCAGAAGCCTGGGAACCCCTGAGTTTATCAAAGTGATTGATCCTGAAGGCTCACGCTTAGGGAGACCAAGAGTGGAAGCTGCCCCAAGGCCACAACGAAGGTGAAGAGCCTGAATTTCCACCGAATCAGGGCTAAATTGACACTGTTCCTCCCTTCTTTAACATTCTGCTCATTGACTTCCCCAGCAACCTAGGAAACAGGATTTACCTCTTTATTTTCAAGTTGCTGATGGTAGGAAGAATAGCAAAAGCTTTGCTCAAGGAAGAGCTATTATAATGAAATAATTGTAATTAGTGTGATAGTGCAGGGAGAGAAGCTCCATTTCTTCTGCAGAATTCAGGGCTTTATTTGCATTTGAAAAACAATCTCACTAGAGGAGTGTATTAGATTATAAGGTATTTTCAAGCCAAAAAATTTCAAGAGAACCATAGCAATCTCTTGCATGTGTGCACACAGAAACATATGCACACTCTTAATTTTCCAATTAAAAGTACATAATACATTTTCAATTAAAAAGCATTCCAAAAGTAAAATAAGCTGACCACTAAAGTAAGAGGATAAGACTTGTAGAGGTTTAATGAGAAAAAGACTGGGAGTTTGCTGAAACAGACATAAGGGAAAGCTATATGGAAAGGTTAGAGGACTGTGGGATTAATTCTATTTAAAAATAATTGAGTTAAAATCTTTCTAGGGGAATTAGTCCATTTCATTGACTTAGGCAGTTATAAAAGTAATTCCTTTTTTCAGGAATTTTAATTGGGTGGCTGCACCCAGATGCCCATAGGGATCTCCTCCTGGTGCTAGAATTGCAGTCAGCACATTGAGTTCATCAGTGGGGTATATGAAATCCCCCAACCCATAGAGCTTCCATGCACCTAAAATCACCCCCAAATGGCTTCATATTTTTCACGTTCTTCTTCCAAGTCGTTTTATTCTTGACTAAAGCTCTTCACATGTTAGGCTACTTCCATTCCTCCTTATTCTTACCTCCTTTATTCATATTTCATAGTTTTCTCTCTGGGTTCAACAATCACAGAAAATAAAACTGTTCAGAATTGCAAAGAATTTCAATGATCAGTTTGTTTCCATTCTTTCATCTTATAGGTAAGAAAACCAGGACAAAGCAGGTTAATTTTCCTAGGATCCTGCAGGTGGTTAAAGGCAGGAGTGGTGAAAGACCCCTTCCCACAGGCTGCCTAGTTTGCCACCCCCTCTTCAGCAACTTTCCCGGGGCAGCTGTCTTCTAATTTTTCCTCCCGGGGCCTTTGCCAGCTTGCTATGGCTCACCCTGTGACATGGAACTCAATATGACACACACACAATATGCTTATACAGGGGCAACCTCATATGCCTGGTTTGTTTCCTAAACACATTTTGTGGCCTTTTGGTCTACTTTGCACATTAGGCATGTGCCTTACTTTAAGTAGGTTGACACAAATGCTTTCCCTTTGAAAACAGAAAAATAGAGAATCCTCTATTTAAAAAAAATGAAATAAAATAAATGCAAAATAGAAAACTAGAAAAGTCATGATCTCATCACTTTACCCACCACTATAATCACAGGATATACTTCCTCCAGGCTGTTCTCCTAGGCATCCCTTTTAATATCATTGTTATCTGTCCTTAACCTGACTCAGCTCAAACCAAGTCATAGAATAGGTTGGCTATAAAACCATCTTGCTCTTCCTCAGAATCAGTGAAAGCACATTCAGGGAACACCAACATATCTAGAGCCTCACCCAGCACGTAATTGGGAGTTGCAAATTATTTTTTTGTCATTCTGTGGTTGGGGGGGGTGGGGGGGGGACAGAGACTGCTACTGCCCACCGTATTTTGCCAAGTATAATGCACACCCATGTTTTTGGCCCAAGCTTCCTGGAAAAAATTCTTAGGTTTTAATTAAAATTTTTTAAGTTTATATTTAGATACTTGTTTCTTATATTATAAAGGAATTTTATCATTTATTTTTGAACATATTATGGTACAAGAAATTTTATGTAACAAATAATTACAGAACATAAGAACAGATACCAGGTATTTCAGGTACTACTCATGTATAATGTGCATGCTTATATTTCTGTAAAAAATTTAGACAAACATATGCACATTATGCATGGCAAAATGTGGTATTTAATATCTATAATTCCCTTTTATTTTATTAAGAGAACTCCAATTTTACTTAAGGGAACTCAATGGGAAGCTTAAAAACTATTTATTTGCCACGTTTCTTTTAGTTAGGATTGGTCATGTGATATAGATTTGGTGAAAAATGTAAGCAGAAATCACAGGATGGCATATAGCAGGGAATCCTCTTTAAAGGGGACTGGCTCCCTCAGTATGTATGTTCTCCCTCGTCCTCCTTCCTGTGTGGTAGATGTGATGGCTGGAGCTGCAGAAACCCACTGTGACCAGGAGTTAATCTTGAAGATGGAAACTGCAGGTTAGGATGTTGGCATCTGAAAGAATAAGATGTCCACATCGACGACATTTTGATGCTACTACACCAACCCTGGACTACCAATTTCTCCACTTTATGTCATTTGAGATAAAAGTATGTGTCCATCATGTTTAAGCCACACTTTTATTAGAATGTATTTTGCTGGAAGTTAAAAATTACTGATACAGGACCCAAACAATGCTGAAATGCTTTCAGAAAATGCCCTCTTTGGATCTGCTGATGGTTCCTCTGAGTCTGGATCTCTTAGTTACTTGGGATTTCCTAGGCCTCTCCATGCACCCTTCTGTCCCTTGTTGGTGCCTTGGCAAGGCCAGAACTTCATCCCTTGGACTCTTTGGATTTTACTTCCTAGACTCCCAGAGCTGGGCCCCTTTCCTCTTACCTTTGTTTTTTTTTTCCAGCTGCATCCTCTGAAAGGGCCTGGCTCTGCCTAGCAACCTGCTGTTCCTTCTAAGCCCCACCCCTCACTCCCATCTCCTCCTCAATTTAGTTTGTGCACTTGCTAGGGGTTGTCTTGGCCAACTTTCTAATAACTGCTTAGCAGAAGATTTACATGTAATATTTCTTTGTCGAATATTTACACGTAATATTTCTCCACTAAGATGTGTTCAATTTTTATCTTAAATTTCAGGATTTGTTTCCCCCTCCTAACAGATTTCATTAAACTGGGTAAATAGTTCCCCGTAGTACCAGCAAGGGGTCATCATGGAGGACTAGACACAGCTGAAAATCTATATCCATAGGTGGCTAATGAAGAAGATTTTGGTTGCATGATTTTTTCCCCCAAAGGTTAGCCATAGACATAGAGAGGTCCTTATTCCATTTTATTATTTTTACCCATTAATCTTTCTCATTGAGTTATGCTTCTGGCAACACACAGGACCTGCAATCTTGAGAGTCCGGATTCACTTAATGGATAAGTGATAACTTTCAAACTAATCTAATATATCCAACTAGTGGATATAAATAAGCAAAGAAAAGTAAATGATTAAATAGAAACATTGGTGCCTGGATTTTAGTGTTAAGTAACATCCTTCCCTAAGCAATCACTGAGCAACATTACCTTGTGATTATAAATTAGTCTGGTCAAGTATTTTCTCCTTGGATCCTGGCACTATCTTTAATTCAGGCCCCAAGGGAAACAATCTTCCTGGTCACATTCCCTATTGCTAACGCAGTCACAGGACTATTGACTAATTTCATTTCAGTTGGCTCAGGCCAACTTAAGATGAGAAAACATGGAAGAGACTACCTTGGCTACACCTGAAAAGAATGAGTCAGAGAGAATGACTCGAAAGGGATAGATGGCTAGATAAACGGCTCTCTGCTCTCAGAGATTCTACATCACTGGCAACAGATTGGGAGCTGGTGTGAAAGATGTCACGAAGGTAGTCCATTTAGATTCGGACAGTTCTAATTGCAACGTCCAGGGCCCTCAATGACTTCCTTCTCTGTCGTTAACAGAGACTGCTAGAAAATCTAAGTTAGAGATTAAGTCATCTCTCCCCTTGGGATTCTGATTCACCTTCTGTACCATGCAGAGCTACTCTGCACACACATACGTACACCCCAGTTTTTACCTCCATATTTTATTCCCACCACCCATCATGGCCCCACAAACAGGCCATGATGGCTACCAGGAGTTCCTCCCAGAATCAGAAACAACAGCAAAACATTACTTTCTCTTACACACAGGTAAAAGACAAAATGAAATAGCTTAAAATCAGTTCAGGTGGTGGAACTACTGGTGTTTCCTTATTTCTACTTTCAGTCTTCCCACTTTTTTTTATTATAATACATATTAATGAATGCTAACACTTCCTGAGTACTGATGCTGGGCCAGGCACCCTACTTAAGCACATTACACATTTTATCTCACTTAATCTATAGATCTATGCATTTGCATATAAGAAAACTAAAGAAATGAAGCAATTTATCAGTGGGTAGCCTGCATCTGAGTTCAGGTTTATCTGACAATAAAGTCAGAACTCATAGCTATTATACTATTATTTTTATAATGGATAAAGTATACATGCTTTTAAAATATTATAAGATGTAGAAAATAGAAAATTTAGCCGTGGATTTATCTTGAGGAATTGCAGTCAGCATTCTAAAAATGAGAGGGTATGTGGTATCGTGGTGTATACAGCATGGCAGGTAAGAGCCTGGATTCTGGAGCCAGAACTCATGGGCTTGACTTCCCAAGCCAGACTGCTGTCTTGTGAGCTCTGTGACCCAGGGCAAGTTACAAAACTTCTCTTTTTTAATATCCCCAGCAGCTACTACAGGATTATTGTGAGATTAAATAAATTATGAAAATGCTTAAACAGTGCTTGGCATATAGTAAGCACATGAAAGTATTTGTTGTTGTGTTGTTGCTGTTGTTATTTTATTCCAAGAGAGTCTGAAGCCTGTTTTATATTTTCCTGAAAAAGCAATTTGAGCTATAATGCTCCTCAGCTCCTGGACCAAGGATTTCAAGAATGAGACTGTTTGCTTTTCTTAATGGAATAGCTATAAGGTAAGAGGTGATTGGGGCATGGTCATCAATCTCTTTCAGGGCTGCACGAATGTACTTTGCAGGGATAAGTTTTTCATTATTTTAGTTGCACAAGCAAGTCTTAGAGCGAAACATTCCGTTCATCTTTTTTTCCTTTGTGCAATAAACGTAATTATTTTTAAAATTATTATATTATTAAAGTTCTGTGTCCAGGAATTACCACATGTAACTCAAAGAAATAAAAGTACAATATATGGAATAATAAAAGTATTTCTGCAGCAGAAACAATTGCTTAACACATGCTCAAAAAGCAAAGTGAATCTTTCTGTTACTATGCAAATGGATGAGTACAAGACCTTGAGTTTCACTGTGGAAGAATTCCTAAGGGGCTCGTGTTTTCCAAAGTGATGGTCCCTGCTCAGAAAGTCACAGGCTTTGAATCCTTAGGCATGGTCCTCAGGCCTGCGTGGCTCCAAAGTCTAGGCCCGAGGCAAAAATAGGAAACAACAGGTGAAATCAGACAGATGAATTCAATTGTGGAAAAGCAGAGACAATGGTGGCTCCTTTGGTCCAGAGAGTAAAAATGAAACAAGTAACGCTTCCACATTTTGCACCTCACCCCTGCCCACTGTAAAGTTCTTCTCCAAAGCAGACTTAGCCGTAGTACTTTCTAGAATCTGGGATCTCACTCTCTCTAGGACAATGGATCAGCTGTTGAACAGCTCTTGTGCTGAACTGAATTCGGCCTTCTTAACTTTCATTCCTTGGTCTAGCTCTACATCATGACAGGGAAAACCAAATTTATTCATCCTGTTACATGAAAGTGTTGGAAATATTTATAGACAACTATATAGTGTTCCTTTGGCTGGCTACTTTTCTTCTCTAGGCTAAATATGATTACTTATATCAATTAACTCTGATTTCCTTGACTCTCACTATCCTGTATACCTTGCTGTAGTTGGTCAATATCCCCCAAGAATTGTGGTACCTACCACGGAACCCAGTACCTCAGTGTGGTCTGACCACAGCCCACCGAAGGCTAGGGCTGCCTCTGATCTCCACCCCACTTCCCTTCGTGTAGTCAAAGACTGGGTAGGTTTTGTTTTTTTTTCAGCAGACACATTATAGTTTTGGCAAATATTCAACCTGTAGTTAACTAAAACACCCAATTCTTTCATATAAACAAACTCTGTTCAGGTAACTCCTCAATCCTGAATAGCTGGTTTTCTTTTTTATCCTAAATATAGAAATCTGCAATTATTTCTGATAACATTTCATCTCATTGAGTTAGATAAGACACTCCAGACTGTCCAGACAATTTTGAATTTTGGTTTAGTTCTGTAGCTATATTTTCCAGCTTTGTGCCACCTGTAGGTTTAGTAAAAATAAAATGCCACTTAACTTGTTGATGCATGGCAAAAGTGCAGGCTTGGGTACATCACACAGAATGACTTCTAAATTAGTTTGAGCAATGTATTGACAACTTTTTTTCAATTCTCTCCAACCACCTGAACAACACATAATATAAGGAACACAAAGAAGAAAAAGAGGACTTTTGATGCAGGTAGTGAGCAAGGAAGAAAACAGAAAAAAGTGGTGACCCTATCTGCACCTTCCTCCCTATTCTCCTATCCCTGGAATGAGGATTGGACACTCCTGTGGTCTGATCCCTTGGGGCTAGAAGAGGCTAATGATGTGTTTATAATTCCTCCTACACCCTGGCTTAGCCTAGCCACCCTGTCCAGGAAGATCCCAGGAAACAGATCACATCAAGGCATGGTTTGAACAGGATGGATATCAAATGTGGCAGCTGCAGTCTCTACTAGACTCGGCCCTTTAATCAAAGGTCTTCCTCTTCCTCCCTTTTCCCTCTGTCTTCCTCTTCCTCCCTTTTCCCTTCACCTTCATGGGATCAGTACCAAATAGAAAAAGAAGTTTTCCCTCATGGATTTATTTCTTCCTATTTAGATCTAGTCAGGGGAATTTGGGGCCTTTTAGAAGCTTAATGTTGGGAAAGCAAATCAAGCTAATGAAACTAAGGAAAAGAAACAATTTTTTGGCCAGGGCCTGCTGACCAGTATAATGTTTTCTCTGATACAGTTGAAATGAAAAAATACTCTCTGAACCTGAACATACTAGGTCTGACTTTTACAGCTGCCCTCCCAAAGGGAGATGATATAATCATAGTCTCCAGGAAACTCTCTTGCATGGGCTCACATGGGCTCCTTTTTCCTCATAGTCCAAGGTCAGGTAATCTCAAATGGAACTTTAAGAAATGTCCTTAATGGAGTCACCTGAGTGGGAGGCATAAAGTGAGATAGTAGAAGATAGGATGATATTTAGCTGATGGCCCTAGAATCAGGCCTGGATTTCAGCAGTGGCTTCTCTACCTAACAGCCATGGGATTGTGACCAGATTACTTATTTCTTTGTTCCTTAGAGATGGGTTGGTAAAAATTGGTTTGATGTGATAAAAATGAATCAAAAGTTTGTAAACTAATTAGCACTGTCCCCGGTATCTATAAAGTGTTCAATAAATATCAGTAAACACTAGTTATTTTAAAATAATCTAATGTATCTTTTATATATATTCAGCTTTCTTTTTTCTAGTATTCATTTGCTATGCTTTGATCTAAAACAATGAAGAAACATGGTAACAGTTGTCACCAGGATTTCAGGATTTTACCGTGTTAGAGATCCAGTCTAATCTAGAAATCTAAATTAGATTACTTTTGCAGATGAAGAAATTGAGGCCCAGGGAGGAAAAGCAAGCTTTCCAAGACACACAGTGAGTGAATGACAGAGCCAGGACTATAAACCAGGTGTCCTGGCTCCCAATTCTGTCCACAATTATAGCCTTTATTTTTCCCAGAAAGGAACCAGAATTAGCTGCATAACCAAATGCATGTTGAAATGCCAGTATATTTTATATGTAGGAATGTAATAGTTCTCATTGTAGAATATCTAAAAAAGATATGTATGTGTGTGTATATATAATATATATATCTTTATATCTTTATATATGTATATATGTATACTATATCTACACACACATATATAGTATAATTCTGTATAGAAAAACTTAAATATCATCTGTAAATACATATATATATCACCATCTTATGCTCAAAACACCCACTTCCAGACCCTGTTTACTAAGCAGCAAGGGATCATGGAAAGAACATAGAACTTGGAACCGAGCGTGCTTGGATTCAAATTCCAATTCTACCACTTACGCTTGCAAGTAACTTTAGCAAGGTAACCACTTCTTTATCTGGAAAATGGGGATATTAACCCCTATCAGTAGTTTTTGTGATGCTTAAGGTATATCAATTGTGAAAGCACAATGCCTAGTATATTGAGATACCCATCATTTGTTAGCCTCCCTCCTTAGGGGATTCTCACTTGATTCCCCTGATTTTGGTGCTCTGCTGGAAGTAGGCCACTGCCAGATGCTAGTGAGATGGAGAGGAAAAATATGTTTTCTTTGCCATGAGTGAAATGGGGACATGTAGTTTCCGTCAAAGCCATTGGTGAGTATAAGGTTGTTTCCTAGAGGACATCAGCTCAGGAACTATGCCAAGACCCCGGGTTACTTACCACAGGGAAATCGGCTCTTTACCGTTCAATGTCAGGCCTTGGTTTTATTGGTTGGCCTTAAAGCACCAGGATTATGTGTCCTAATCCTCAAAGTCTATTAGCATCTAAAAGCAGCTTTCGCTTTTGGCAGTTGGAGTGTTGATTGCCACAACTTTCTCTAGTTAAACTTCCTTATGAATTAGGTATTTATAAATATTTCTGGAAAGAAAGTGGGAAGGAAGGAAGGAAGGAAGGAAGGAAGGAAGGAAGGAAGGAAGGAAGGAAGGAAAAGAGGGAGGAAGAGAGGGAGGGAGGGAAGAAGGGAGGGAAGAAGGGAGGGAGGAAGAGAAGAAAGTTGGTTTAATGATGCGAGAGTGATTGGCCCTTAAGAACTAGAAAACAACATTTTGTTCTGAGAGTTAATGTATATAATCAATCCACAATGGATAAGATCAGAATATGCAAAGTCATCTTAAAGCAATAGTATAATTTTTAGCCAAATAAAACTTTTATATCAGTGGTTCCTAATCTGGCTAATGATCAGGAGTCACTTGTGCTCCCTGCAAACATTTACATTCCTAAACCCTTCCACAAACCCAATATTTTAGTTTCTAGTAGAGCTAAAAAAAAAAAGTCTGTAGTTTTAAATAAATCCCCCAGGTGCTTTTGTGGCAGCAGACTGGCTTTGGGAACCAGTCACACTACAAGAAGTCTGAAAAGAATTAACACATATAAAGAGCAACGTGTAGGTCAGCAGAAGGTTGGTCAGCCAAGGGAATTTGGGCAAAGGGGTACATTTGGCACATTCTGGCTCATGCAAACCGGCTTCTGGAATTGGTTTCCCTTCCAGGGTGCCAGAAACATCTAGACCATCTGGAGAATGGATTCCTGTTGAGAAGATAGCAGAGCTGGTGAGCAGAGCCTGATGTTATTAAACATTTGAATTGTCTAACACCCCTTGTCAAAGTCCCTTGCTCACTGAGTGACCTGATAATTTCTCTTCCATCAAAACTGGCCTATATGGAGAAAAGGGGCAAATCAGGTCAAACATTTCCCACTGTAAATTAATCAGCTGGCATTCTGGTTATATATCAGTCTCTTGTGAGTTGGTATGAGTCAGCATCCCTGAGTCTGATCAACTCAGAGGCTCTGCCAATATCAAGTTTCTGAGGCTGCAAAGCAGAGGGCCTGACCCTGGACTCCAGTGAATTCATCAAAGTAAGTATCCCATTCAGTCCCAGGATGCCAGCCATTTAGCCTCTCCTGGTGGTGGTGGCGGGGGGGGGGGGGGGGGGGGGGGGGGGGGGGGTGTAGGTGAGAAGGAGCCCCCTTCAGAGGAAAACTCACTGTGAAGGACTTTCCTGATAATATTACATGTGCTCTCCTGGGTATGTGAATTTGAAAGAAGGAATTAGGAACTTACAAGAACAGTCATTTACAATGTTTTTTCTGTTCTCAAAGGGCTTTCATATATATTAGCTCATCTGACAATTGCACCAACCGGAGAGGTAAATCAGACATATATTATTACTATTATTCTTTTTTCAGAGTTGAAGAATCTGAGCTTCCCTCATATTCAAAATGGCATAGCTAGAATCAGCATCTAGGTCTTTTGACTTTTATACTCTTCCCAGTTACCTCTCACTTAATAAAGAAAATACCCAAAATGAAACCCTGCAGTTGGAATAGCAGTACCTGGGTGGGATCCAGCGGGACTGTGTTTGCATGTGTATGGGGAGCTGGGTTAAGGTTGCATACGGAGAGGCAAGTTGACAGCACAGTAGAAGACAAATCATACCAGTGTGATAATAAGAAAGCACATCAATTTTTTTTCTTAGCCAGGAGAACTGAGACATGATTCAGTTTAACAGATTATTTATTGAGCACCTATTGTGTCCAAGGCCTTGTGTGCTAACTGCTACCAGGAGTAGAGCACAGGAGAGAACGTTTTCAGCATGTGTTTTGGTGCAGTGAAGAGTAACTCCTCAAAAACATGTTTCCTTCTTTAATGGCAGTGTCAAAAAGTACAGCCCACAGCCAGGGTGTTTACAGACACGGGGAGAGGGAGATGTGGTAGTTGAGAAGGTAGTTGACTGTGACTAGGACTCTGGCAGCCAAGACAATCTGGAAACGAGGGCTTGGTGACGTCTCATCAGGGATGGCTGTTTGTACAAAATCCTTGCGGGGGAAATGGATGCAGCTTCCTCAACACTTTCCATCATTGTATTTCATCTTAGGTCTTTAAGTCCTTGGTGACTTCACCAATGACAGTTCCCAAAATAAATCCTGTTCTTTTTTTTTTTTTTTTTAAATCCTGTTCTTTTTAAGTGCTTTTAACAACTGCGTGAAAACAAAATCTAGATTCCAGAGGTACGGTAATTATGAAAGGAGCACTCCCCAGGCTCTTCTTTCTCCTGCTCCCACAAACTCTTCAGCAGGATCCACAGCTGGGACAAGAAGCCGCGGCCAGACCTCTGATAATTAGCCCGCAGACAGTGCCCTGTGGCTTGCTTCAGTGCTCATGTTCTCCTAATGGCTTGGTGCTGTTTTGTCTTATAAATCTGGACGTTCTGTTGTGAGCACTCTGGAGTGGCAAAGGGAGAGTGCTGCTTGTTCCCCACCGGATCAGTTCATGTCTGGCTGGATCAGCCTCCCACCTTTCTCGCTGACTCATCAGGCTCAGTCTATTCAGACAGATGGGCTTCTATTTAGGTATTTTAATAGCATGTAGTTAAGATACCCTATTGAGAATCTGATCTGACAGAGGTATGATGAAGTGTTGATGTGCTGAGAAACCAGGCTCACTAGGCAAATAATTTCTTCCCAAACCAGATAATTTGAATCAATTCAAACAAATATTAACTAAGGGCCTACTGTGTGCCACAAATTGAGTTGAAAGCCAGAAAAGTACAATGCTTGGCAGAAAAGCCCTTAGAAGCATTTTCCTCTGAGGAGAAAATGTGCATAGAAGGATGTCTTTGTAATTTTATAAACATCTTTGACTGCCTACTATGTGCAAGGGATTTGAGCAAGTAAACAGCTAAATAAAGTAGTGGCCACTTCTTTTGTATCAAGACTACATCAAAAAATTCTAGAGAAAGTGGCCATTTTATCCTAAGAAAAATAGAAGGTCTGACCTTTGTTGAGCACCTGTAATGGACGGTCTTCAATGTACCACGTTCCTTGTTGTTTGTTATGTCCCAACGCCATGCGATATCCACTCTCTCACTCTTCAATGTCGATTTGACTTTTTTTAAGATCAAATGTGACCTTCCCCAAAAACCTTTGCTCCCAGCACCCTTTCCTCATAGCCTTTACTGTTTGTTAACAACATGCCTTTTGGAACTTCAGTTTAGCACCTAACAGTTTCTACTCTCTTGGATTGATCTCTAATTTTTCAGGTTTGTGAGGCTTATAAGTTCTTTAAGGGAAAAGCTTAATTTACATTTGTTCATTTAATCAATGTTTGTTGAGCATCTACTTTCCACCAAATCACCATTGTGGGGGAAACAGATATAAATTTTAAAAGATTTCTGCTCTCGAGCTCACACATGTATTTACTACACTGAAACAGAATCAGAATCTCTTTCTGGAAAACACTTAGCCTAGTACCAGACACATAGTAACAAGTGGACACTATTATTAGTTATTATTTCTCTGAGGCTAGATTGATGAGTGGGGAGTAAAGATAAGAACGTAGAAAGGAAGTTACAAACTTTTAGGTTGTGTTTGGAGGTGTGCAACGGAAAACCCAGCTCAAATGGCTTCAACAGTAAAGGAGACTCAGTGGCTTTTCCAACTGAAAAAGTCCAGAGGCAGGGTAATAATTGGATACGATGAACCAGAGCTTTAGCATCATTACTTTGTCATTCCTTCGGTATTACTCTCCTTGTGTGCTGGTTTATACTCAGGCCGGTAGCAAGATGACTTAGTAATTCCAGGCTTCGCATTTACAAGCAATGCCCAGAGGAAGAAAATCCGTCTCTTCTGGTTGCTCTCTTAAAAGTGAGGAATCTTTTTCCTCAAAGCCCCGTTAAACCTCTCTTCTCTTTTCAGTGTACCAACAGCCACAAGCCTTTTTCCAATTCCTTGACCAAGGAATGCCATGGATTCCTTGGTTTAGGCTAGGTTCCCGACACAGGGACTGGTAAGAGGATAAGATTACTGTATCAGTTAGAATGGCCTGCTTATACTGCAGTAACAGCCAACTCCCCTGTCTCAGCAGCTTGTAATGCAGCAAAAATTTATTTCTTGCTCACTACATGCCAGTGAAGATCGGCAGGGGGAGCTCTATCATTATAGTCACTCTGGGACCCAGGCTGATGGAGACTTCACCTTGATACATGCTTTAGCAATCAGTGCAGCGGGGGAAGGGGACCTGGTGAATCACACACTGGCTCTAAATGCTTCTTCCTGGAAATGACGTGCATCACATCTATTCACATTTTATTGGCCAAAGCAAGTCACATGGCCGTACCCAACATGCACAAGCTAGGAAGTGCACTCCTACCATGTATCTAGGAGAAATGGAGTATTTATGAATAGTCTCATTTATTACTACAATACGATTATCCTTGACTCAATCAGAAACAACTATATAGTCAACAACAGACGACTCTATAGAGTTAGCTTCTCCAGAAGCACATATACTTCCTTGAGAAGAAGATCAGTTGGCAAAAATCAGGTGGTATTAGTAAGGAGCAATGGATTCTGACTAGGCAACCAATCATGTTTATTATGGAAGTTGTGTAAAGGCAAACTAATCTCAGGCATGAAAGATCATGAGCAGACTGGTAAAGATCAAGTAGAGAAGGATCCACTGGAGCCATCAGAGGAAGGGCCCAGATGCAAACAGGCAGCAGGACCACACGTGCACGAGTTAGTCTCTTCACTGTCACATGCCCAAGCCTGGGCATAGGAGCTGAAAAAGTGGGTCAGGAAGATGTGCAGGGATGATAGATGGTTTGAGGGGCTTTGTGGGAGGCCTTGGGGTGTTAAGGAAGTTGGAGAGTTAAAAGAGTCAATGGGAAGCCCAGTCATAATATGACCTAGAACCAGTCATATTCTTAAACTAGGTTAAATATTTGAGAAATAACCTGTTACAGCAAAAAAGAATTGTGGCATGTGGTACAGACAGATGAAATGGAATCCAATTGATGGAAAATGGAGGATGGCCAGCCGGAAAGAGATACAGAAACCAACATGAGGACTTCTGTCTCATTGGGCCTACAGATGTTAGAAAAAGGAGGTTTCCATGGGAGAGGACAGTCTGAGTTTACATTCGAGCCAAGTTTGTGCCCAGGGGAGGCCACACAATATGAAAGAATTCTTCTAGATCATCACTCAGGAACTTGGGCTTGAGTCCCAGCAATTACTGTGAATAGGATACTGGAAAGTCATCATAAACTTCTTTTGACTTGTTTTCTCAACTGAGAAGAGGGTTATAAGGCCTCCTCTACCTTCCTCAGAGAGTTATATGAGAATCAAGTGCAATGGGAAAGCCCTGAATAAACTACAAAACCCTAGATGCATGTACGTATGAGATTGTAACGCTGATGAGGGTCATGGGGAGAACTGAGGGGTCTAGGGTACAGGTGAGACACTATTGCCGACTAAGTAGGGCCCAGAGGGAGAGACAGAGTAAATATGAGTGGACATATCAGCTGGCTGATAGGCATTGCCTAAGTCAAGACTTTTAATTGCAAGGGAGGGAAACCCAAGTCAAATTGGCCTAAGAATAAAATGTATTCACTCATGTAATAGAAATAATTGCTAGAGAAAAATGATTTCAAATGTGGCAGGATTCAGGTGCTCAGGTGTTATGGTTGGAAATCTGTCTCTCCCCATCTCTAGTATCTGCCTTTCGTGTTGGATTCATATTCAGGCAGCTTGTCCTCAAATGATGACAAAGAATGTCCCCAGCAGCTACCAGTTATACTGTTCAGTCAGGGTTAGTTTAATAACCCTGGTAGGAAGAGAAAGTACTTTTTTCTCATTTCAACAAAAATCCTGAAGAAACTCTTATTGTCTGGACTGGATTGTCTGAATCAATCATTATGACTGGCACTGTCCCCAGCTGAATCACATGGAGGGAGGGTATGGAGAAATTCAAACTGTTCGGGAGCAAATGAAAAGCACCCATACCCTCCACCCTCGATGTGGGCTGAAGGGGCTTGTTTTCGAAGTGATGACTATAGGAGAGAGGACACAGGACAGAGGAGGGAGGAAAACCATGGGAGAACCCAGGGCAGAGGGTAAGTAGCACTTACTGGAGAACAGCAAGTTTAAAAAGGGATTGCCAAGTATACTCTGGCGGGTAGTGAGGTGGTATAATGATACAGGAGGTCTGTCAGTCAAAACACAGTGAGGACGTATTGAAGAATTCGCAAAGTGGCCCAATGCACTCCTGGAAAATAGTGGTTTAGGAGGCAAAAGAGCCACTATCACAAGCTTTCAGTTAGTTCTTCGTTTGGTAGGAGGTGTTTTTGTCCCTGACTGCTGGGGGTGAGGGGGGGGATGGACAGAAAAGACTGTATCCATTCGAAGGAGCTAGACTAATACAGGAGACATGGGCATAGATGCCACAATGCTACCATATTTTTATAGCTTAATGAGTCTCAGTGGGAAAAGCAGCAAAGAAATTATCACCAGGTTTACTGGAATTTACAGCCTGTCGGAGCTGTGAAATGTGACTGACATACACAGCACAGCAGGTCCTCTCCACCCACCCACTGAACATAAAGGCCCACCCTGTCTTGCCTTTTCCATCCTCCTACATACACATTGTACCTGTACACAGGCACATAACAGCAGGGAGAGATTCTCTTGGAACACTGTCAGAATCATTCTTTAGGCCTCCCGGGTAGGTTACTGCCCTGAAATGAAAAGCTGCCAGCCTCCCGTTTTTGAAGCTGGTGGAACAGGGCTGATTAAAACCGACTTCATACTGAGCAAATACTTGTGATAGGCAATTCTGTTCTGGATCTATCCTCTGGATCTTAACAACTGCCATCACCGCCAGCCTAGATATTGGTACACTTCCAAGCATGTTCACACAGAAGCACCTCATCTCATGTTTCAGCAAATGAAGACATTAGCCTGCTCTGACCCTGGACTTCAAGGCCAGGCTGTGTGACAGGGTTGGAACGCAGTGGCCACAGTTCCAGGTGAGCACTCTAGAAGGCCAGGAGGAGTCCGTGGTGTGACTTAGAGACTAAATCCCAGGATTAAATGTAAAGGGCAGGCCTGAAAAGCTCTTTTCTTCAGGAAAGGAGATTCAGGACTCTTGAATTCTTACCTCATATGCGTGCCTTCTATTACTCTGTCCGCTGTGGTTGTTTCTAGGAAAGGGTCTCTGATCACGAATCCTAGAGTTCTGGTATTCTCTGTTGACTCTCACATCCAAAAGAGAAAACTTAGTTGCAAGGCCCTGTCTACTCCCCAGAGCATGATGGTAATTATTACACACAGAACTGGGAGAGGTATTGCTTTAAAAAGAAATAGCACATAAACACAGTATTATCATATGGTCCAACAATTTAACTTCTAGGTATATATCACCCAAAATTGAGAACAGGTACTTAAATATTTTTACATGAATGTTCATAGTAGCATTATTCATGATAGCCAAAGTGTGGAAACAATCTAAATGTCCATCCAAAGCTGAAAGAATAAATAAATTGTGGTATAGGCACACAACAGCCATAAAACATAATGGAGTACTGATACATGCCACAATGTGGATCAATCTTGAAAACATGCTAAGTGAAAGAAGCTAGACACAATTGTTTCATAATGTATGATTCCATTTATACAAACTACCTAGGGGAGGTAAATCCATAGACAGACAGAATTGTCAGTTGCCAAGGTTTGGGGGAAGGGGAAAATGGGGAGCAACTGCTTAATGAGTACTGGGTTTTCTTTTGGGGTGATGAAAATGTTTTAAAACTTAATAGACATGGTAGCTGCTCAAGATTATAAATGCAGTAAATGTCAATGAATTGTTCACTTTAAAATGTTTCATTCAATGGTCACATAAATTTCACCAAATAAAAAATCCAAAAAGGGGAGGGGGGGCACTGACTGGGCTGGTATATACCTTTATCCCCGTACACCTGCCCTTCCTTTACCTGAGGGTGTAGGTGGATCAGCCATTATGCAACCACAAAGCAACAAACATTCGCCAAGAATGGCTGAGCATAAAGGTAAAAGGAATCTGGGTCTTAGATGTCACGAAGGAAACCATGGCATCATCAATTTTACTGAGACAAAACTCCCAGTCAAAGAAATAACAAAACCTTTGTTCTTTACAGATTTTCTCTTTAAAAAATGACCTTAACACAGACCAAGTGAACAAGTTCACACGGAAGTCTGGGTTAGATGCATTTGTTAGATGTGCATGTGGTTAGATGGTTTCACCAGTTGCTGGGAAATGCCCTTTGCCACACAAATCAGCACTCACCACATGTAAGCATTCCAGACAGGAAGATAATGTGAAACAGCATCACAAACATCAGGCACACAAGTAGTGACAGAAACCAAAAATAAGTCTTTTATATAAAAGGCTGAACATAATTGTTTATTCATTCAATGTGTGTTGACGACTACTTACTAAGTGCCAGGCACTGAGCTGGGGATATGAGCCGAAACACGACCAGAATGCAAGAAAGATCAAGTCTCTGCCCTCATGGAGCTTACATTCTAGTGAAGGGGAAATACAGACAATAAACACATAAGCAATGTTCATATATATTATATGTTCATATAATGCATATAGAGGGAGATACTGAGCTTCCAAATCTCCTCTGATTTAGAACTGGCTCCTGGTTCCCCCAGCTCCAACAGGACTTCACAGGGTGCTCAGGCTCCGCAGTCACCCGGCAGTCAGCGGCACTTCCCACGTCACCACGTCAGTCTCAGCAGTGAGAACCACTCAGTGCCTTCTCACCATTGTTGACGACCTTACATTTCCCATTTCACCCTACTTTAGGAAACAAACAAAAGCACCTCATCCCAACCACTGCCACCCCTAAAAGGGGAAGAATTAAACCAGCAAAACCATTATTGTCTCAAGAACAAAGAGCCTACAAATAAAACAAAGCCTGGTTGAGAAGGTTGGGGAGAGGAGGAAAGTGGGCCCAGCATTCAGTCAAAAACTTGTATGTGAAGAAAAATGCAAATAATCACTAAATACAATGCACGTAACTCTAGCACCTGAAGCAAATGCCCTAGACTAGTGCTGCCCAATAGAAATATAATGCAAACTACAAACGGGAAGCCTATATGCAATTTAAAATTTTATGATAGCCACATAAAGAAAGAAAAAGAAACAGGGCAAATTATTCTTAATAGCATATTTCCTCTAATCCAACATATCAATAGAATTATCTTTTCAACATATAATCAATATAGAAATGATTAATAATAAGATATTTTACACTCTTTATTCCCATACTGAGTTTTCAAAATTTGTTGTGTATTTTACATTTATAGCCCATCTTAATTTGGACCAGAAGTATTTCAAGTACTCAAATATCTATATGTGCCTAGTTGCTACCAACGTGGACAGTACAGTCCTAGACAAAGTATTCACTAAACTCCCTTTTCCATGAACATTAAAGCTAATGGCTCCCCAGAACCGAAGCTCCTAGCCATCTCATTGGCTGTGCCCAAGAAGCTATATTCTGGCACCCTCTGCTGTTAGTCCTGGAGAAATAGTGTTGGGGGCCATGAACCACAAATGAACATAATAAACTAATTAAGAAAATACACATATATTTGCAATTCAGGCAGAAACAAAATGATCAGCCTTAATGGAGAAAGGGTTATGTTCATATAACCCTGATGCTGATTCATCAGTCCATCCATCCAACAGAGAGCCTACTATGTACCAGAATTAATTCTATATGCTAGCATCCTGCCCTCAAGGAGCTTAGTATTTTGGAGGAGAGGTTGATAGACATAATATTCAAATAAGAAATAAATTCATTTCAAATAGCAATTTTGCTATGAAGAAAATTAAACAGGAAAACACAATCACGAATGGCGCAGACGGAGAAGGTGGCATTTAAGCTGAGAATGAAATAACAGGGACGAGAGTGGAGGAGAATGTTTTATGCAGAGAATGTAGTCGGCAAAGACCTAAGGTAGGGAAAGCTTGGCATATTTCCAAGATAGAAAAATGTCAAAGTGTCTGGAGAGTAGTTAATAAGGAGAAGAATACATAGAAGGAGACCTGGTCAAAAAGGTAGCAAGGGGCCAGACCACTGAGGGCCCATAGAAAAGGGTAAGGAATTTAAATGTTATTCTGAGGGGAAAAAAATCAATGATGGGTTCTAAGGGGGTAGGCAGTTTGGGAGATGATCATCTAATGTACATTTAAAAAAAATCTTGTGTGTGAGGAGTGGTCAACTTCCCTGGGGAGGTGTTAAGAATGAATGGGGAGGCCAGCTGAAAGGCTACTATAGCCAAGGTGAGAGCTCATGTGGCTTGGAGGAGGCTGCTAGAGGTAAAAGTAGTAAGAAATCAAATTTAAAATGTACTTTATTTTGGGGGTGGGAGTAGAATCAAATAAAGAGTTCAGCACAAGTAATGTCCCTTGTTATTACAAAATCTTTTATTATAAAATCATAAGCATATAAATTCTGTAACATAACAATATCACACTCAAGCATACCATGACATTTTAGGTGAAATGTTCCAATTAAAACTATAAATTATCACACCCACAATATTACCCTGCGAACCTCACTCAAGCAGACATTACTTCTGCTGGACTCTGTACTTTAATACGAACTCCAATATGGGAGCAAAGGAGAGCAGGGGAGGAGAGAAGGCCTCCAGGAAAATAGTCCATTCTCTGAAGTTTCATTCAGGTTGGCACTGAGAGGTGGACCCACAGTGCAGGCAGCCTCTCTTCCTGACCCACAGGGGGCTCCAGGCCATGCTCCAAGCTCAGCAGTATTTTGGATTAATGTGCTTCTGAAGGCCAAGGAGATGCTGGACACCCTCCTGATGTGATTCCCAGGCAGGGAATGCTGCAGGAGTAGTTTGCACACCTCCTCTCACCTGCACACACAGCGTGTGCTCCTGGCAATGCTCTCACCTGCAGTTGTTTGCATCCAGCTTTTGGCTCATCTCCTGAACCACGTGGTTGCCTCCATGGAGCTCAGCCCCTTCAGGTTTAGCACTTAAAACAGAGTACGGCTTGATCTCCCCAGTGTCCAAAATTTTGCCTTCACCATCCAAAATTTTAAAAACTACATTGGATTAACAAGGGTAATAACATAAACAATAAAATATTTAAAAAATAAAGAGAATATGAAATAAAAAAAATTTATCGGCTTGACTCTTGTCCTTTTGAGATGCTGTTAGTGCATATACATTTTAAGAAAAACCTGAAGACGCTCCTAGCACCCCCTGCCAGCCCTGGCTGGGTTCAGAGGGAGAAGCTGGGGTCCCACCATCAGGCTAACCAGCTTGGAGGCAGTTTTCATTAATGGCTCCCTCTGGAATTCTACTACGGCTGCTGGAGCTGCTGCTGCTGTGGGTGGTGGAGGAGCCCCCAGGGCCATGCTGCAGGACTGGGCTGGAGTTGCTAGTCCTGGACTTCAGACTGGGTAGGGGAGTGGTGGCCTTTGACTTCAGGCAGGTTGGGGGAACAGTTATCTCGCTTCCATCCTGGCTGGGGAAAAGGTCATCCTGGCTTCCAGGCTGGCTGAGGGAGTGCTCCTCTGGCTGGGGGACTGGCAGACTTACTGGTTTTCTGCCTGAGGCCTGAACTTCTCAGGTTGTGAAAAGACTGCTTGCTTAGAGTCAGGGGAGGGCTGTCCTAGAGCTGCAGGATCTCTGGGGCCGTTTAGGAGGTGGTGCCACAGAAGGTATACAGTTCACGTTCTGAAAATTCTGTACTGAAGCCGAAGTCTATTAGTTTGATATTTAGCTCACTATCTAGATGTATGTTCCCTGGCTTCAGTTCCTATGCATGATTCTCCTCTGGTGGCAGTACTGTACCACTGGTATCAGTTGCTGGAATGTGGCTTGGGCTTCCTCCTAGGTCCTGCAGCTGTAGTTCTTGAGAAAGTCGAGTAAGTGACCTCTACTCATATGTTCCAAGAAGAGAAAATATTGGTCCCAGGTGTCAATCACCTCAAATAACTTGGTGATGTTGGGGTGATTGGGGCTCTTAAGACAATGAACTTCTTGAAAAACTTCAGAGAAGTCCCACTGACTCATGAGTTTCACAGCCACGTCTGTGCTGGTCAGAATGTGCTGGGCCAAGCTTACTTTGGCAAAGGATTCCTTGCCAATGGTGTTTAGTACTATGCAATTGCCAATATAGCAATCCTTGGCAAAGATGTCTGCAAAGTCATTAGACATGGTGACTTCAAAATTTAAAAAAATTGAGGAAAATAAAAAATTTTAAAAAACCGCCCAATAACAAAAAAGAAAAAGTGAGAACTATTTGCCCTCATCACAGCCTCACTTTGGGAAAAAAAAAAGGATCCCCCAAAAGCTTTTTTTATGTAGGACATTAAAGGTTGATATTGACTAGAAATGAAAATATGTAACATGCAAAAAGAAAAAAAATGAAAAACCTGACTTATTCTCACATTCCAGGTCTCCGTTCAAATAGAACCTGCTTGCAGAAGGCTTCCCTGACCCGTCCAGCCCTGCCTGCTGCCCCCAGCCCGTCACGTCTGTCGTCTTCAGAGCACTGACCACAGTGTATGGATGCTTGTTTACTGATGGCCCTTCCCAAGGAGGGAGAAGTGTGACTGTGTGGTCAGTGTGTCTAGCACAATAAAGGGTAACAAAATAAGTGTTTAATAAAGGTTTGTTTACTGGTTTATTAGAAGAGTTTGGGGGGGACAAAATAAAATATGACCAACTATTAGTTTAATCAAAGTGATTCATGACTTATCTTTAAAAAAATTCATGTCTGTCGTCATTCAATTTTAAGGCCCATAAGATAGGAAAGAGGAAGGCTGACGTCTGGGTTTCCAGGTATGTGGGCACTCGGTGAGCCTGAGGAAGGGCCAACTGGAAGGAGCCTTGTAGTCTTGATGTGGTGAAGTGGTTTCTTCCATAAGTCCTTGGTTATAAGGCTTCTGTCCAGCTAGAGTTCAGGTGGTTATTCAGGATGACTTTTCTATAATTTAGCTGTAATTCCAGTTTGGTCCTGGGAGGCGGTTAGCGTACCTTCCACCTACTCCACTGCCATCTTGGATCCTTAAAATATACTTTAAATTTATCAGCAAATCCTGTTAGCTCTACCTTTAAAATTAGATGACATAAATTAGATTTTGAGTCTGACACGACTTGCTAATGAATTGGATGTGGGAAACACTCTGACCAACTATTAGACGATTGGCTCGAGCATGTAAGGGCAACAGTGGTGCCATTTACTGAGATGGTGAACGGAAGCAGAAGCAAAAACCTGCCCCTCCTCCTGTATTTCCAACTAGATAAATGGGACCACCATCCAGTCAGAAACCTGAGCTGTATCCAAGGCACTGGCCTATCCAGTCAACAAATCTGTTCATGCTCCCTTCCCAAAGTTTTCCAAATCCATCTGCTCC
Organism: Tonatia bakeri; assembly: GCA_004024845.1. Taxonomy (NCBI): domain Eukaryota; kingdom Metazoa; phylum Chordata; class Mammalia; order Chiroptera; family Phyllostomidae; genus Tonatia; species Tonatia bakeri. The sequence continues at coordinate 208,206 of PVIA01001588.1, forward strand.
TCTCCATCCCCACTGAGTTAGATGATTTTTTATACCAAATTACTCACCAAGACTATTGAAATGGCCTTTGTAATCTCCAGGTTTAAACTCCAACCCAACATCAATGCTACAAATTGTTCCCCTGCTTAAAATTCTCTAACGATGTTTTCAAAGGGCAATTTGGCAATAGCTATCAAAGTTTAAAATGGACGTGCCCATTGGCTCTTTTATGATTTTATCCTGTAAAAATACCCAGAGAATAAAAATATGAGGGTATTTCATTGTAATGTTTTAACAGTTGAAAAACTGGACTTTCATCTTTTTAAAGATACTTTAAGGGCAAGTGTCAATGTGCATGTAATTGCATTCATTTACAGACCTTTGCAGAATACCTGTGTGTATGTATATATATTGTTTCTTTAAGACCTGGGAAAGGTCTGGGAAAACACACATTCAAACTTAATATTAACAAGTTACCTCAGGGTAGTGAGATAGGGATGGGCTGTATAAAGAGTTTTCCTTTTTTTTACTACATATATTTTACTAGATGAATTTTTAAAAAAGTAATATGCATGTAACAACCACCAAAAAACTGTATGACCATCTTGTATGCTTTAACATGATTAAAGGCACTTTAGGACTTGGCACCAGCCTTCTATCCAGACTAATGCGCGGGCTGACTTACATTAGGTAGGCAATCATTTCTTTCTGTTGATGGGAAATGTGGGGTTGACTGCTGAAACTGGGTCATGTACTAGGCCTATCTGTTTTGTGACTGAAATAGGAAATACAGCCTGTGGTACTCAGAAGGACATGAAGCTCTTCTCAAGAGCAGGTAAGGGTGCTCATTCATTCCTCTGAGAGCACACCAGAATCGGCTCATTCCTTTAGCTTTCCAAAGAAAGGGGTAAAATGGCATGACTTTTTCTCCTTCTCAGTCCATTTGGCTTTACATGTTTTCAAAGTAGCTGTACTTACTGTGTCTATCTTGCTCCCTTTATAATATAAAAAGCCAAAAGAATAGACAGTAAATTTACCATAATGCCAGTGTCTTTCTGAAAATCTTTTTCATATTCCCAAGAGACTTCTAGATATTTTTTTAAAAAGTTATAATAGCAGCCCAGCTTGACTAAGATTACACATGTGAAATAGGCTTTGGCAGAAACAAAATACTAAACAAACAGAATACCAATTTCTAAATTCTAAAGACTTTCATATTTGCTTTTTGGTGGTCATTTCTTAGTTACTTTTTGAAATTCAGAAATAAAGGAAAAAGGAAGTACATATGTTAAGTCTTTCTATTGTGGTCCTGGCTGGGAATCTAGCTGTAGAGCCAACTGGTAGAAAAGAAAATGAACTCCTTTTTCCAGTCCTATTCCCATTCAGTGTTCAATTCTCTCAAAACTGTACCAAAAAGAGTTATGAAGTATTCAATTATGTCTTCCTCAGTCAAGTACCTTGTCAAATAGGAAAAGAGAAACCTAATTAGCAATTGCTTATTCTGTGGTTTGCTACATTCTAAATCCTAAACCTGCAGCCTATACTAGTCCCTCGACTAAAATATCCTTCACTTGTTTTGAATTGCTGTAGCATATCAGAAGACATATTTTTTCTTGTTTGGTTATTATTATTTGGCCTCATTTCAATATGTATTCCCTCCATAAAATATCAGAGCAGAAGGACTCATTAGTGATCCTAGCATAATCCTCTCATTACTGACAGTCCAGAAACCACCCGGGAAAGATTGTGTCGGGTAATGGTGTCACAGTGCAAGTATCTAGTTAACTGGACTGGGACTAGAATTTAGTCTCCTGACTTCCCAGCTATGCCAAATAGGATATTATCTTTTAATCACTTAAAATAAATACTCTTTAAGGTGTTTTAGGAAAAAGGGACATCTTAACTAAAAAAAAAAAAAAAAAAAAAAAAAAAAAAAAAAAAAAAAAAAAAAAAAAAAAAAAAAAAAAAAAAAAAAAAAAAAAAAAAAAAAAAAAAAAAAAAGGGCTTCAATTTTAAGGGCAGATAGCATGAAAGTAGTTTAACGCCAGATATAAGGTTATGGATCACCTGGGGCCAGGGTTATTTATATATCATCTTACTTATAATGGTATGATGAATAATACTTTTTAGTGCAGTGGGAAGAAAATAAAGTTCCTTTTAAAGCCACAGTTAACCTCCTAGAGGTGAGAAGATGGCTCCTTGATTAGGAAAACATCTTGCTTGGCACTTTGGATGTGACGGGAGTTTTCAAGACACTGTTTGGAATAGGAATAAAACGATGAACAAAGTTACTTCCTTTAACACATTTATAGCTTTCCAAGGCCTTAAGAAAGAAAGGGGCAATTGAAGAAAAGAAAAAAAGGAGTTGAAATTTTAGCAAGATTTAAAGCCAGGATTTTACTTGAGATGAAACCTGTGAGAATGCTAAGAGACTCAAGAACAAGAATGTATATGATCCACTCTTATATTCCTAGACTGTGCAATACTGAGGCAAAATCCCCTCTCATCACCTGTCCCTGCCCATTACTATAAAAACTTCAGTGAAGATCTCGCACTGATGACAGCCTGGGAGCCAGTATATGTCGTGCAGACGAGGTGGAGAAGCCAAAGAAGCAGGAAGGCAGAGCAGGATGATATAAATCACCAACCCCTTCCACAAATCCCGCCCCCCCCCAAAAAAAAAAAAAATCAATACTGAAGGAGTATCCCATGTTAGGGTAAAACTGCTCTATTTGAATCTTAAAGGACAATGGGGAACCTGCACAGCCGACGCTGTGGTTACACTAACACAGCCAATCTCACTCAGAGAGGAGTACTGGCCATATATGTAGGCTGTTGTTGGTACGCCTCCAGACATCCCGGGGTCAGCAGACACTGTGACCACGTGTACTGACCAACCTGGGCTGTGAGTCTGCCCTTCTGAGAGCTTCAGAGCCTGCTATTAGCAGGGCTCCCATTTCTGGCCATTCTGTCATTGACTGGCTTTTCTCATTAGATTATTGTGCCACTCAACAGACATAAACCTGTTGGATAAACCAGTATCAAACTCTACTGAGTCACTAGATATGTTACTGAAATGTGGTGTAGTGCACCAAGTTTTATATATTGTTATATTTTCCTACTAATTTTGATAATAAATTCAGAGATGTTTATCTAAAGAAATGATAAATCCAGGATTAAAAGAAAGGCATACCTTAAAATCCTAGCATTAACATTAATATAAAAGGCTTGCTTTTTGTCACTCTTTTTCTTTAATTCTGCTAGGCATCTTCTACATAAACTTCTTTAAATGTCCACTTGAGTCTTTTTTCAAAATGGAAATATCTTTTCCACTATAGCAAATGAAGACCACTGTAATCCTCAACTCTAATCATATATATCTTTGTACACATATATCTACCTCAGTTTATAAAGATTAAATGAGTCAACATATGTAAAAAAAGTTAGTGTCTAAGTACGTATATTAACTACTTTTTTCTTTACACACATACACAAACATATACACAGGTAGAAAAACAGAATCCCTCTTAATAAATTATGGATATCTTTTCCTATCAATGCATCCTTCTAAATGGCTCTATGGGAAAATAATTTAATTCCTTACTAATGCCTATTTAGTATACCTATATATCTATTTGAAACACTGCTGCTATGAATATTTATTCATACTTTTATCTTCACTTCTGATTTTTTTCCATTACATAAACCTCATACCCATACACACATACAGAATGGAAAACAGAGCTAGGCCTTGAGCTGAGCTGATACATATAGCAGAAGAAAAAATAAAGCCTAAAGAATGAGCAGGAATAGCTAATGAGGTAAGGAGAACCAGGTCAGTGTCATGGCTAGGGTACCAAATGAAAATGTTTCAAGGAGAAAGAATGAGTTGATGGCACTAAATAATGAAGAGCCACCAAAGAAAATGAAGAATAAAGGGCTGCTAGGTTGGACAATTAGGACTGGAGAAAGCTTTTTCATCATAGGAATGGAACAAAAACCTAGACCACAAGATGGAGATGAAGGATGTAACTAGTAGTCTATATGATTTTTTAACAGGCTGGTATAATGGGAAAGAAAAACAGAACAGCAGCTTTATGAAACAGAACTCATGCAAATCACATTCAAGAAAAAATAGTGAGAAATATTTATTCATTTAAAGAGCTGACAGTTAACCTGCAACTGTTTTAAAACTTAACATCTGGTTCCTATTTTATTTAAATGAACTTCATTCTAGAACTATAAAAGTTTAAAGAAACAATGTTGAAAAGCTGAATAGCCCATGTGCACAAAGTGCACACATGAAAGTCATTCTTAAATCAACTATTGCCAGAAAAAAGTTTAGACCACATACAACTGCATCTGTTATTTAAAAATATCATTAATAAGAGAAAAAAGTCTGCAACTTTTTTAATGGGACGAGTATTCATTTTAATTATGCTCCAAGATGTTACAGAGCTGGAAATTAACAAATTTCAATCAGTATAAAATAGTTTGTCAATATGCAGTCATTAATACAACCCAGGTAAATGAAACATCACTTCATACAAGGCTCAGATAACTCTAAAATCTATCTTAATTCACGCATGTACTATAAAATGATAAATACTTAAAAATTACAATGCAAGGGGAAATATTACAAAATATACAATTGCTATAGATCCTTGTATGAAAGTTCCTTGTTTTTAAAGTTCTGCCTTAGGGAATAACACCATGTTACATATCAGAACCGAAAATAAACTGTCCGTTGAGGTTAAAATGCTCAACAACATACTGGATGCACTCTAAAACACTGTGTCTGACAACAATCAAGAGAGAAGCAAAGACGGCATTCAATGGTGTTGAGAGAGAAAAAGAGGGGAGTAATCAGTTGTTATATGCTGATTTCTGCTGAAATGCCCTCATGAAACAATTTATAGAACTGTAGAAGAAGGGAAAAAGAAAGGAACCAGTCACAGCTTTCTATAAAGGATTTCCAAATCAGCACAAACTCAGCAATTCTAAAAGGTACTATTCCCAATGCTCTTCACTTTTCAACACTTTATATGAACTCATTATCCTATATCCACATTTTTTTCTAATTTCTTCGTAAGTGTTTACCAAGCACACTTTCTGTTTTCTATCATCTAATGTACAAACCAAGAGGCAATAAGCAAAACAACAGAATCTACCAGTCAGGTCAGTTCTAAATGCACAAATTTTGGTTTAGATATTAATCATGAGATTTAGGCATATCCATCCCTCTTTGGCACCCATTCCCACTTCCCCTTACTTATTGACACCATCCTCAATTGTGAGGCAATAGGAAGTTTTAAGATTGTTTTTTCCCTCATCAAATGATTTGCTGTTGGCAAGCTGCTTTTTATCAGGAATCATTCAGAATGCTTGCTCAGGACAGATTTAAAAAATGTGATCAGCGAATTAGTGCAACCCATCATAGTGGGCTTCTGCAAGAGGCCAGGAAAAATTTACCTTACAGACTCCCCTCACTTATTTCACAAGGAGGAAGGATGTATCTTAAAAAGAAAAGGAAAATGGAGCCCTGGCTGGCATAACTCAGTGGACTGAGCGCGGGCTGTGAACCAAAGCATCGCAGGTTTGATTCCGTCAGGGCACATGCCTGGGTTGCAGGCCACGGCCCCCAGCATCCGCACATTGATGTTTCTCTCTCTCTCTCTTTCTCCCTCCCTTCTCTCTCTAAAAATAAATCTTTAAAAAAAAAAAAACTAGATGAGACAAACATTCAAGTAGTGGGTCTGCTATTGTAAGGAGTCAAGTTAACATGTCACAGTAAACATTGTTTTCCTTTCAGATAGCTCTTTTAGGGGAGAAAAAAACTTATTTTAGCTTATTCTGCCATTATGTTTTAAAATTTGACATAGAATGTTCCTCTGTGGTTACAGTACATGTTCACCTACCCTTCTCTCCAGTTAGGTTGTTCAAATAAAATTAGTTTGCATTTTAAAAAAAAGAAAAAAGAAAAGAAAAATGATTTGATTTAAAAAAAAATACAGTCAAATACTAATATTGTAGTAATACCGGAGAAGGGAATGCTTGTAGCCAACCTACCTTTTAGGAAAGTTTCTGTCATAAAAATCAATCTTTATCTCCCATTGTTTTTTGTGCAAGATTAATAGTCCCTTTACATCAAGAAGGGCAGAAAGCCATGTAAATACTTCTCTTCAAAGGTAAGAAATTTCTTTTTGAAATGAACATTACAGGAAGGAGGAAAGGGTAGAGAGAGCTTAATCAAACAGGTCCTCAAACATGCGTTGTCCCATTGCTATGTATGCTTCCTTCTCCTCTGGTGTCATCTGTGCCACCAGCTCTGGCCGCTGGCTCACTTCACTATAGGAGAATGGACGACCAGCCACCATAACAATGGGGTCATCTGCTACCTCCTCAAACTCATCCTCCTCCTCGTCCTCTTCTCGATGATGCACAGCCACAGCTGCTGAACGAGGGGGAGAGTCATCATCTGACTCACTGGTCTCACTCTCTGAGTCACTGCCATTGGCAGTGGTCACAGGAGCAGCCGCCCCCACTGAGCCCGAAGTGGCAGAGGGGGTCTTCTTCTCATGAATGAGCAGTGCTCGCATAACCTCCTCGTTGTCATCCAGCCCTGCACGGCCTTCCTCTCGATCTTGAAATGCATCTATATCTATGCCACCTGGGAGGAAAAACCCAGAACATCAATATCCTTAAAATATAAGAGATATTGCCTTATAATAAAAAATATACTTTAATGCATTATATTTAAATATACCATAATATTATAAAATAACACTGATAAGACTTCATTGACTCTATTTTCAGAGCTGCTGTCCATAATATATTCAAACTGGTTATCACAAACTGGAACTTAAATAGCATAATGGTTAAGTAAATGGGTTTTAAGTATAATATAGCCTGGAATCAAATACTGATTCTTTCATATGTAAGCCATGCCAACTTTGGTCAAGATATCTAGTCTCAAAATTTCAGTACCTGTTTCTATAAAATGTGGTGATTCAAGCATCGACCTCCTAGGGCTTTGGAGAAGAGCATATAAAATAATACCTATGAAAGACCATGTATAGTAGGAAAGACCGTAATAGGAAAGAAAATAAGTCTCCTCATTTTGCCCAGGGTAAAAGCCAAAGGGATATAAGGTTCTCCACTATGTGGGACCCCTCTCTCCCAACATGTCTTTTCCTTCCTCTTGCTCATTCTGCTCTACCCACAGTGGCTTCCATGGCATTCCTGTACACCCTACACACAGTCCTACCTCAGGACCTTTGCACTGCCTGTTCTCGCTACCTGGGATACTTACATCTATCTCCCTCAGGCCTTACAAATCTTCCACCTTCTTTTAATTTACTTTTACATTTCTAATACTCTATTTTTCCCCATAGCACTGATTTTCTTTAAATTTTTAAACTTTTTTTTTATTGTTGTTCAAGTATAGTTGTCTCCATTTTCCCTCCACCACTCCCCCTGACCCCACCCATCCCCACTTCCCACCCTGATCCTACCCCCCTTTGGTTTTGTCCATGTGTCCTTTATAGTTGTTCCTGAAAACCCTTCCCTCCTTCCCCCCATTATCCCCTCCCACCTCCCCTCTGGTTACTGTCAGTTTGTTCTTTATTTCCATGTCTCTGGTTCTATTTTGCTTGCTTGTTTGTTTTGTTGATTAGGTTCCACTTATAGGTGAGATCATGATTTTCTAACACAATAAATAACTTACGCCTATTGTCTTTGGTGCCCTTTCCCAGCATGAAGGTTCTCCACAACAGATATTTATCTTTTTTATTCAGTGATATATCCAAAGCACTTAAAATAGTGCCTATCACTTGTTAGACACTAAATAAATATTTGATGAATGAGTGAATATATGGCAGTTTTAGTCTCCTGAAGCAAAGTAAGCACACTTTAAACTTTATAAAAGTGAATCTGATATCACAAATGAAGCTTCTCTCACCATATACCTCCTATCTATCCTTTTGTGTACACATCTTGCCTGATATATTGAAGATGACAAAATTAGACAAACATCTGCATTCTATATTCAGAAAATAATAACAAATATACTGTCATTTAAAATATATAACAGGATTAAAAGTGTTGTGTGGAACTCACTCATTGATTCAAATCCTGACTCAACACTTTTTAGCTGTGTGATTTTAGCCAAGTTACTTCATTTCTTTCTGCTTCGATTTTCTCAGGTACAAAAGGGAAAAAAAGTATCTATCTCACTGGACTGCTGTGAGAGTTAGTGAATCTCTGTGAAGTGCTTAGAATAGGCCTGGCCCTTAGAATAGTGTTATCAATCTATCATCATCACCATCAAGAAAAGGCTCACAAATCATTAAGCCTGGCTACAGGTGAAATTAAAGCATCTTCTCATCAACATATTGGAAGGGATTAGCTGCAACCCTGGACATTCAAAAAAGTGTATAACTCCTGAGATGAAATATTGGACAGACAAGAGAATGGGAAACAGGAACTGAGCAGTTAAAATTTTAGGTCAGACAAAATAGGCTTTTAACAAAATAGATGTAAAACTGAGAACTGAAATCTAACCTAACGACCTTAAAACACTGCCATGACTTTAAAACATTGCCAAAGACTGAACCTCCTCCCAAAGCCCTTACTGCCAATGCAGGAATTAAAAAATAAAAAAAAAAAAAAAAAAGGCAAGAAATATATATATGAGTCTCTAAGGCAATCATTGTTTTTTGAAAATTTTCCAAATACCTTAATATTACAAAAATAGTATTTGGATTAATGTTTAAAATAAATATAAAATGAAGGGGAGAGCAATTTATCTTTGTTAACTAAATGAAATTATTACCTAAAAGACTTCTGACAAGGGATGGAGTCTTACCTAAAAGACTCCATGAGAGGGATGGAAAGGGTCAGAAAAGATTTCTGACAAGGGTCATACATATACGGATGAAAAAGTGGTAGATCTAGTTCCACACTGGCAAGTATTAGAAAATCTGCCTCTAGTTAAAATAATCTCAAATATACCGAAAGATGTGGTCCAAGCTGTCAGATACAGGGCAGAAGAAGTTTTTTTTTTAAAAGCCCTGCATATGTTTCTAAAGTTGTTATTTTTAATACATTTCCAGAACCAAAGCAAAACAAATTTTCAGACAAAAACCAGAAGGATATTGGAAATAAAATTCAAATCACTGATATGAATCCATGTATGAACAACATGTATTCTGATCAGTAGGTCTCAAGCAGGGTACATCATGATTGGAGATTGTCCGGAAAAGGTGACTAAAATTAAACAAAACTGTAGGTGGAGGTGACTGGGGGGAGAGGACTTATCTGTAAGGAGAGTAGAATCAAAAGAAATTAGAACTTTCTGTATAGTAAGTAATGAGGACATGGTTGAAGTCTATAAAATTCTGAAAGACATTAAAATGACATGACATCTGAAGAAAATTAAGGGTAGACAAATAAGACTAGTAAGACTCAATTCATACATTCACTGGACAGAGCCTATTATGTTATCATAAAACTTAACGAAGACAAATTTAGATATGACAGCTTGTTGTCCTATTTTATATAGAAAGTAATATTCACAAAATTTAATTGGGTAGGCTAGATGTCTTATTTAAGGTCATCTTAATACTGGCTAACAACAGTTTTATTCAATTCTGTTTCTAAGTTCCAGAAAAGAAGATTTGGTTGTTTCAAGAATAGTCAAAATCCAAGGTGGAGAAAACAAACCCATTAAACAGCTGACAGCTTAATCACTATATAATCTAGAAGAACTGAATCAAAATAGTTTTGCATCATAGCCAACCTAATCGGTGGGAAGGAGGAAGTGTGAAGTATGGTTGCCAAAAACAAACTTTTTTCTAATCAGAATAAAAACACCAAAGAGGTTAACACGTGCTTTTATTATAACTATCCAATTCCACACTACTTTTACAACTCTTAGCATACAGAGTAAAGAAAGGCTAATTGTGAAGGGAAAAGAGGTTAGAAGAAAGGTCAAAAAATAAAGTGGTTTTCAGTTACCGGTAATTCTTTACTACTGAAGAAATATACTCAGCTGTCATATTATAACGATGCACAGAGGCATGCAGATGCGAATGCTGCGCAATTCCAACCAGAGGTACACACTCCCTTTCATCTCTGCTTCCCGGTTTCTGAGTAAACTTTGTTCATAGTCTTAACCTTCCATTTTCTTTTTCTTTTTTAAATATGGAACGCTTCATGAATTTGCGTGTCATCCTTGCGCAGGGGCCATGCTAATCTCTGTATCATTCCAATTTTACTACACGTGCTGCTGAAGCGAGCACTAACTCCCATTTTCTATGTACTTCTAAATCCTCACCCCCAAAATCTTTGAATCCTGTAACTTAAGACTAAAATCTAAAAAGAAAAATCTTACAGTTCTCAGACTTATGCTTATTATGCAATTCTTTTTTTATTACTTTTATATTATTTTTAATTGTACTTTATTGTCTATGCCATACAGTTGTCCTCGCTTTTTCTCCCTTGGCCCTCCTCCACTCCCTCAGGCAAACCCTCACCATTGTCCATGTCCACGGGTCACGCATGTGTGTTCTTTGGCTGCTTTATTCCCTGTGCTGTACTTTATATCCCCATGACTGTTCCGTAACTACCAATTTGTTCTTAATCCCTTCACCCTCTTTAATCCAGTCCCCCTTATTATGCAATGCTTAAACCGTCAGTGCTGACAGAGATTTCTAAAATCTTCTAGTAGTTGCATCAATCTTCACGAAGGTGAGTATCCTTGATCCTTTCTTTACTCAGGTGGTGCCTTACTACGTATTTCAGATGGCACAAACTTCTCAGTATTTATGACATAACATAAAAATCTTAAACTAGGGTATAGTTATTGCTCCCAATTCAGAGAAATAAAAATGCATATAAATTAGGGCCACAAAAGAAAAAAGAAGAGATGAACTTGGCCACCTTGAATACAACAGCACTTGTCCAAAAAAATTAAGAGAAAGAGATGGCTATTTCTTAAATCTACAAATGGAGATTTAGGAGCAGTTCAAGATGGCAGTATAGGAGATCCTGACCACACTTTCTCCCATGGACACAAGTCTACAACTACATCTGGAAAATATCCTCTGACAAAGACCCGAAAATTAGGTGAGTAAAGCCTCTACATTACTCTACAATGAAGAATAAAAGGACAGCATCAAGATGGGTAGGGGATAACCCAGCCTTGGGTGTGGTGACTCAGTTGGTAAGAGTCATCCTGTACACCAAAAGGTTGTGAGTTCAGTCCCAGTCAGGGTGCATACCTAGGTTGTGGGTTTGATCCCCAGCTGGGGTGCAAACGGGAGGCAACCAGTCAATGTTTCTTGCTCACATTAATGTTCCATCCTCCCCCTCCCTTTCTGTCATCAATAAAACCATATCATCGGGTAAGGATTTAAAAAAAAAAGATGGGTGGGAGGCAGAGACAAGGCCTTGCAAAAACAAAAAACAAACAAACAAAAACAGAAAAACACCCCAGGTGCAGTTATCCACATTTGGGAAAGATCCTGATCCTACACAAGAGACAAACCCCAAAACACAGCTTTGAAAACCCATGGGGAGTACGTCCAGGAAATCCACAGAACTGTGGGGAATAGAGAACCTGCACTTAAAGGACTTGTGTGCAAACTCACTTGCCCTGGGAACAGTGCAAAACCACCAGTTTGAAAAGTATCTAGATCATATAGGAAGGAAACCTACTTACTAATCTTAAAACATCTGCCAGAGAAAAAGAAAACTTGCGAATTTTCTTGGGAATGGAGGCACTGGTAGGTACCATTTCTGTAATCTCCTACTACCTTGCAAATGTTGGCACTAGGAGGCACCATTTTGGAACTCTCCTTCTAACGTGATAGCACAGTTGGGCATGCCCTCATGAGAGTCCCATCTACCCTCAGGCAGCAGCTGATGCATGTTTTTTTAGCCAGGCCAGTTGATAGCCCTACCCTCCACTGCAACACTTCAGAAATAAGGACACACAGATACTGAAAATGAAGGAATGGTGAAAGATACTGCATGTAGAAAGCATACTACTGTCCATTGAGATCTTGCTTCCAGGCATATTCTGTTTGACTCAAACTCTCATAAAATTTTTTTAAAAGATATTCCATGGAAATAGAAAGGAAAAGAAAGCTAGGATAGCTATATACATTTCAGAAAAAATAGACTTTAAAACAAAGAATGTGATAAAAGACAAAGAAGGGTACTACATAATGATAAAGGGGTCAGTACAGCAAAATGATATAACATTTATACATTTATATGGACCCAGCAGGGGAGCAACAAAATATACAAAACAAATATTAACAGACCAAAAGGAGAAATTAATAGCAATACAATAACGATAGGGGACTTTAACACTCTACTTACACCAACGGATAGATCATCCAGACAGAAAATCAATAAGGAAACATCGACCTTAAACGACACATTAGATCAGATGGATTTAATAGCTATATACAGAACACTCTATCCAAAAGTAGCAGAATACCATTCTTCTCAACTGTACTTGGAACATTTTCCAGAACATCACATTAGGCCACAAAATAAGCCTCAATAAATTCAAGAAGACTGAAATCAAATCAAGCATTTTCTCTGATCACAATGGTATAAAACTAGAACTCAATTACAAAAAGAAAATGAAAAAAAAAAACAAAAACCCCACAAAGATGTGGAGATTAAACAACATGCTACTGAGTAATCAAATGGTTATCACAAAAAAATCAAGAATAAACAAAAATATACTGTGAGAGAAATGAAAACACAAATACAACACACCAAAATCTACAGAATGCAGCAAAAGCAATTTTAAGAAGGAATTCCATAGCAAAAAGGCCTACCTTAAAAGAAAATCTCAAAACAAACAATCTAGGTGTATATCTAACGGAACAAGAAAAATAAGAACACAGCCCAAAGTTAGCAGAATTAAGGAAATAATAAAGATAGATCAGGGTGGAAATAAATAAAATAGAGACTAAAAAGAAATTAGAAAAGATCAATAAAACCAAAAGTTGGTTCTTTGAAAAGATAAACAATAGACAAATCTTTATCTGTATTTATCAATAAAACAGAGAAGGTTCAAATAAACAAAATCAGAAATGAAAAAGAAGTCACAACTAATACTACAATACAAAGGATCATAAGAGAGTAATATGAACAATTATACACCAACAAAATGAACAATCCAGAAGAAATATCTACAGACACACATTCTTCCCAGACTGAGTCATGAAGAAATAGAAAATCTGAGCACACTGATTACCAGTAATCTGTTAGGATTACCAGTAATCCAAATACCAGTAAGGAAATTGAATCAGTACTCTAAAAACTCCCAACAAAAGTCCAAGACCAAGATTCACTGGTGAATCACTGGTGAATTCTATCAAATAGTCACAGAAGATGTAATATATCTCTTCAAACTCCCTCAAAAAACTGAAGAGGAAGGAATGCTTCCAAACTCATTTAATGAGATCAGAATTACACTGATACCAAAACTAGACACAACACCACAAAAAAAATTTATAGACCAATATCTTTAATAAATATAGATGTAAAAATCTTCAACAAAATATTACCAAACAGACCAAACAATACATATAAAGGATCACACATCATAATCAAGTAGGATTTATTCCAGAGATGCAAGGATGGTTCAACATCTGCAAATCAATCAATGTGATACTCTACATAAACAAAATGAAGTATAAAATCATCTGATCACCTCAATAAATGTAAAAAGATAAACTGACAAAATTCAACATCTATTTATGATAAAAACTCAACAAAGTGGGAACATACTTCAACATAACGAAGGCCATATGTGACAAACCTACAATTAACATCATACTCAACAGTGAAAAGCGGGAAGCTTTTCATCTAGGATCAGAAACTGACGGGGATCCCCACTCTCACTACCCTTGTTCAACATAGTATTAGAAGTCCTAGCCACAGCAATTGGGAAAGAGGAAAAATAAAAGGCATCCAAATCAGAAAGGAAGTAAAACTATCACTATCTGCAGATAACATGATAATACAGGGTGGGCAAAAATAGGTTTACAATTGTGAATACACGAAACACAGAGTTTGTTATTGTATTATTATTTTTGAATTATTGTATTATTTTTCATATGAACAACTGTAAACCTATTTTTCCCCAACCTGAATATAGAAAAATCTATTAACTCCCCCCAAAAACCATTAGAATACATTCAGTAAAGTTGCAGTATACAAAATCAATGTGCAGAAATCTGTGACATTTCTATACACTAATAATAAATAATCGGGAAGGAAAATTAAGAAAATAATTGCATTTACAATTATATCAAAAAGAATAAAATATTGAGGAACAAATTTAACCAAGGAGGTGAAAGACCTGTACACTGAAAACTTAAGATACTGATAATATAAAGAAGATGCAAATAAACGGTAAGACATTCCATACTAATGGACTAGAAGAATTAATATTGTTAAAATGCTCATATTGTTCAAAACAATCTACATGTTCAATGCAATCCCTATCAAAATTTTAATGGCATTTTTCACAGAAATAAGATAAATAATTCCAAAATTCACATGGAACCATAAAAATTCCCAAATACCAAAGCAATCTTAAGAAAGAAGAACAAAGTTGGAGGGAGGTATCAGGTATCTCCCTGATTTCAAATTATACTACAAAGCCACAGTAATCTAAATGATACAGTATTTGCACAAAAACAGATATACGGATCAATTAAACAGAATCCAGAGCCCAGAAATAAACCCATACATATATAGACAATTAATTTATGAGAAAGGAGTAAAAAAAATATAATGGAAAAAGAACAGTTTCTTCAAATAGTGTTGGGAAAACTAGATAGCCACATGTGTACAAAAATTAGACCACTATCTCACACCATACACAAAAATTAACTCAAAATGAGTTAAAGGCTTGAACATAAGACCTGAAACCATATACTTTCAAGAAGAAAACAGATAGTAAGCTCTGTTACATCAGTCTTAACAACGTTTTCATGGATCTGACTCCAAAAGCAATAGAAACAAAAGCAAAAACAAATGGGACTACATCAAAGTAAAAAGCTTTTGCACAGTGAAGGAAACCATCAAAATGAAAAGGCAACCTACTAAATGGGAGAATATATTTGCAAATCATTTATCTAACAAGGGGTTAATACGCAAAATATACAAAGAATTCATATAGCTCAACAACAAAAGAACAAAAAACCTGATTAAAAAATGGGGAGAGGAACTGAACAGACATTTTTCCAAAGGCATACAGATGGCCAACAGGAAAATAAAAATATGTTCAACTTCACTAATAATTAGAGAAATGCAAATCAAAGCCACAATGAGACATCACCTCATATCTGTCAGAATGGCTATTACCAAAAAGACAAAAAAATAATAGTTGTCAGAAGGAATGCAGATGAAAGAGAATTCAGTACACCGTAGGTGGAAATGTAAATTGGTACAGCTACTACAGAGAACAGTATGGAGAGTCCTCAATAAATTAAGACTAGAACTACCATATGATCCAGCTATTCCATTCTGAATATTTATCCAAAGAACACAAAAATATTAATTCAAAATGACATAGGGGAAGGGGGGTGAGGGGAGGCTGAGAAGGGTTTAGGAGGAAACATATGGTGATGGACAGAGACTTGGGGTGGTGAATACAGTGTACAGATGGTGTATTGTAGAATTGTGCACCTGAAACCTATATTATTTTGTTAACAAGTGTCACCCCAATAAAGTCAATATAAAGGAAAAAAAGATAATATCCACCCATATGTTCATTGCAGCATTATTTAAAATAGCCAAGAAATGAAGACAATCTAAGTATCCATCAACCGATGAATAGCATATATACATAATGAAATACTACTCTACCATAAAAAAAGAAATATTGCCATTTGCGACAATAGGAGAAAGACAAATATTATATGAGTTCATTCATATGAGAAATCTTAAGAACAAACAAACAAAACAAAAAAAATCCTGACAGATACAGTGACTGGCAGTTAGCTACCAGAGTGGAAGGAGGTTAGGGGGCAGGTGAAATGGGTGAAGGAGGTCAATTGTTTGGGAAAGGATGGGAACTACACTTCAGTGGCGATCACTTTGTAGTACATACGGATGCAGAAGTATAATGTTGTACACTGAAACATATAACGCTATATACCAATTTACCTCAATTAAAAATAAAGATAGATAGGTTTAAAAGTTGTCTATTTGTTTCTTCAACTAAGTGATGGAATAATGCAAGTATATTGTTTGGTTTTAATGCTTATTACTTAATTTCCTACTTCTTACTATAAGGCAATTGTTTTGGAAAACATAGGTGGATTACCAATAAAACTAAGAATTGCCTAGACAATTTCCCACTAAATCAAACTCATTTTCTACTGAACCCAGACATGCTCATTTTAATGACTTCTCTTACCTTCCTTCATCTCTTCAGAACTATATGCTCCTTGGACAGTGCTCTCTCTCAACCAAATGGGTCTCTCTTTGGCAGATTTCCCCTCCAGTGAGGCCCGATGAAGATCTTCTTGGTCATCCATGTTAATGACAACATTCTGAGTATATAAGTCCTCATAGGAGGGACCTTTGGTGGCCCATGCTTCCCGGTGGTGCCCACCTGCCAAGCCAGCAGCTCCAGCAGTAGCTGCTGCACGGTCCTTGCTATATAAAAAGATTAGAGGAAGACAGGAGGAAAAATATTAAAGTCTTGGTGTTGGAAAAGGAGGGCAGCTGCACATGTGGTTACTGAATGAATGCTAGCTAGCAATCATGTACACAAGCTTTAACAATTTTGAGAAACCGCTCTTATATCTCACAGTGAAAGTTGCATGGGTTATAGGAACACATCATATTTACGTTTAAAAGTTCTTCAAACAGTGGATCAGATCATCTGGTGTATATAAATGACTAAGGTTTAAGATGTTGCAATATATCTACTTAATAAGAGGAGAGTCTGGTGGCATAATATACTTGAGAGACATTAGCTGGCAAAAATCTCTCCCATGTACATCTTCCATGTACCTTTCTCCATACCTTTTGCTGTGCTCCTTTCAGTGTCCACTGCCTGACTCTTTTGGCCCCATATTTCTCCTTTATTTCTCTCCCATTTTTCTCTAAATGTTTTCCATGGAACATTAACTGTCATCTAGCACGGAGTCCTGTCTCATTCTAAGCGTAACCAGTACTTCTTCACTTGTCTTTAGGTCCTGTACCACTTCTCTCTCATTAGTCACTCACTGTTTTTTCTTTTCTGTGATCCTACTTCGTTTCTGCTTATTCCACTGTTCTTCATCTCCTCCCAGGACCGCTTATATCTACTTGAGCTTTTTGCCTCACGCTTAGTTGAAGTTTCTTTGATGGATAGCTCTGTCAGTGTATCTGACTGGGTCATTACATCTCTCCCTCAGAACACTCTGTTTCCGATCATATTTTGGAGGTTATCTTGAGCTTATCCCATCCCTCCAGTTCTCCCTCCCTCTGGCTGTCTACAGGCCCACTGCCACTTTTGTTATACAAAAATGCCCTCTCTCTGGCTGTCCAATTCAAACTGATCCAGTCATTTAATCCACCACCGCCAGCTACTGCCTCTAGCTACACCTAGGGCTGCTATAAACCTTCTTTCCCAGAGCCTTTATACCAGTTATTTGCTGTCCTACTTTAGGCTTATTAGGTATCTCTCTATACCCAATTTATTTGTCTTACTATATTGTAAAGTCTTATGCTACAGTTGCAAATAACTGGTTTCTCTCTCTTTTCTTTTTGCATTTATCTAATGTTATCCTTTGCACTATTTACTATGCTTGTCTCAATTTAATCTCTATCTGTCCCCAGCCATTATCTTTCCATCTTCCAACAGTTCTGATGTCTTCTAAAAGGCTGTGTCTCTGTCATCACTATAATCTGACTCCACTTACTCTGGTGCAAACTGAGTTTTTGAATTTTAGTCTCCCTCAAGCATTCACCTTTCTTTCTCTTCTCCCTTGATCTAATCTGTGTTTCTCCTGAGTCTCTCCTCTCTCACCCTGTTGTCTCTGTGATTCCTTCGAATGTCCCTTCTATCCTCAGCCAACATCCTTATCTTGTAATGAGCCTATTCTACATGCCTGTTTGCACCTAAATGTGTCTCCCTGAGCTAGCAATATGCCTCTTCTAAAAAAGATTTCACTTATTTATTTTTGGAGAGAGGGAAAGGGAGGGAAAAAGAGAGGGAGAGAAACATCAATGTGTGGTTGCCTCTCACATGCCCTCTACTGGGGACCTGGCCCGCAACCCAGGAATGTGCCCTGACTTCGAATCAAACTGGCAACTCTTTGCCTTGCAAGCGGTGCTCAATCCACTGAGCCTCAACAGCCAGGGCCCATATGCCTTTTCTGTCTCTTTCCATACACTCAATGTTTAACTCTGACCTGGCACTACACCCCTGTCCTTTTCTGTGTCTACTCTATCTAGACTCTTAAATGCTTCACTCACTCTCTCTGAAGCTATTGTTTCTCTCTATATAATCTTGAACATATAGCTTTCATCTATGCTCTTTCTTTAGTATTAACTCTGAAGGTCAATGAGAAGAACAAGAAAAGTGAGGAAAAAGAACAGGACAACTAATATAAATATTAGCAGGAGGCTACTTTTTTATAAAAGACAGTATACTATGTCTTTTGTTTTTAGTATTCCATTACAGAAACTGAAAATTGGTTTAATTCCAGTTTGAAACATAAGAGATGTGACCACAAGTCACACACATTTTAAAATTTGTAAGAATTTTTTAAAAGGTATTTTTAACCATGAAGAATTGACTATACAGGTTTTATTTCTACCTTTACAATGGACACAGACAAACCTAAATTATCAACAAATATGACACTAAAAATCTAGATGAGAGACATGTAGGTTCACTCCTTCTGAGTATTTAAATTTCTTCTGTGAATAAAATGCACATATTTTACTTAAAGATGACAAAAGGGACAATTTAGTTTTGAATCTTTTACATTAAGAAATTTTAGAACTTTAAAAAGATATAACTCTTGCTCAGGAGTGGGGGAGGAATATTATTTCAAATTAAAATTTTAAAGATCTTTAAGATGAGTGTTAAAAGGAGATGTGAAAAGGGAGAGGCTACGGGCAAGGAATTCCATTTAAGAAAGACTTGCTGAAAAGCTGAAACTGTCTATCAGCTCTTGTGTTAAGTCTACTAATTCTGCAGAGGCAGCTTCTGACTCCTGATCTAAGGATGAGCTAGAATTTAATTGATTACAGATCTGTAACCAAACTAACAATGATGCCACTTATTTTTAAAAAATCATCAGTGAATCACTATCATCCCCAAGCTGCCATTCCCCTCTACTGTAGTCTCTTTTCTTGTATTTGGGACAGGATGGCTGTTACAGATTTGTTATGCTGTGAAACAGATCCTATAGTAGAGAAAGGCTAAATCAATACCACTTCCAGGATGTTATATTCAGGCAGTAGAGCTTGTCAAGTGCTTGGTGAGGCCATCTCAGCCAGGTTAACATCTTACAACCTAGCTCCAGTGGTCTTTCTCCTGACTTCATGGAAGCAACTGTGCTTTGTTCTGGCTGGCAGCTCCAGGTACTCTATTCTTTCTCTTTTGCCTGCCTCCATTCACCCTTTCTTTCCTAGTGACCAGACTGTTGGACAGCTCTTTCTTGGTCAGTTCATTTCTTCTACTTCCTGATTCTTCTTTATCTCTGGAGTCATCATCATTCCTAAGGAGAAGCCAGGTTATTTGATACAGTGAGTTGCTAGGGCCTCTAGTATCACTGAATGACTCAGACTGATCTCCAGTATGGAGCAAGGGATATCTAAATAATGATCTGGAATGGGAGGTGGACAGTGGCAGGTGGGAACATCAGGGCCAGATGCCAGCAGTGTAGGTGAAAGAATACTATTCTAGTGGGGAAACATCTTGATAAACAGGAAAATAACTATAGTTAGAAAAGGAAACACAAGAATAATTCATGGATAGTATTATATTATGTAGAAGGCAACCAGAGAGAATGCTAAAGTATATTTCAACCTGAAATAACCCACAGGCTTAGAAAAGTATGTATTTTTATAAACTTACTATGCCTCATTGGTTCTTATGTTAGGGTTATAGTATTACTTATGTAGACAGAAAAATACATAAACAATATATTTTTGATAAGAGACCAAATGACCAGTAACAGAAATTTAAGGCTATCTGTGATGTGCATGATATTGGCTCCTACCAACTGTGGCTCCGCTCCTTCTTTGCTTACTGATTTTATTTAAATACTGATAGTTATTTGTTCCAAAGGACTCTGGGACTTTCCCCAGCTGTGGGAGGTAAACCTTAACTATCTAAGCACCAATCGTATGATCTCATAACCTTTGCCAGATGCTGGTTTAGAAATAAACATATAAAGTAATTCTGGCCAGTGAGACACAGAGGGGTAAGGTAGGATGAAGGCTGCCCTCTGGGAAAGTCGTCTTCAATCTTAAAATAAGATACAGGAAGGGATGACCTATTTTTCTGCATTTGGAGAGTTTCATCTACATGTGATACCTAGAAAAACATGACCATCTTAGGCTAGATCCCCTTGTGCTCCCAAAGAGACAACAAACAGGTTGAATTCGGCAGGTTGTAAACATGGACAAAATCTAGATTCTTGAGAATGTAACTAGGTTATTAAGCTACTTCTGGTTCAGTTTTCAATGATCACATGTAAAGGCAGCCTAACTGATCCATAGCACTACAGCATAAAATTCATTTCCATACAATTGGATTGTTTTTAACCACCCGAAAGAATCTCAATTTGCTCAGGAATGCCCAGAACTGGTCTTTCCATAACACTGGTACCAGAGGGTATAAAATACTAAGAGTGCTCTTAAAACCTATACAGTTACAACTTGGACTGTTGGGTTCTATGAAAGGGTATAAAATCTAAGCTCTTAGCTTTTTTCTTAGTTTGATACTAGGAGGAAAAAGAAAAGCAGTAGAGTAGAACACTCGCTGACCCCAATTCTCATTTATGTAAAACTAAGGCTACCTCTGCAATTCAAATATTAGGGTACACTAAAAAAAAGGAAGCCATGGTAATAAGTACTAACCCATAGGTAACACCTACTTCACTCCGAAGGAAGCTGCACTGAAAACTGAGGTGCGAAAGAAAGGCGTGGTTAATGTGCTTCAAAAAAGCAAATGCTGTATTACTTAAAAAACTTCGGCCTTCAGAACTTGGCTAGGAAAATTAAAATATCCCCAAAAGGTACAGCTAATTTAGGACTAGCTAACAACTAGCTGAGCTGCAGCAGGCCTAAACAGAGTGAGTGCTTGAAGCCAGACCTGACCACTGAAAGATTTTTGCCTGAGGCCCACACTGTTCTGCATTCAATACAAACTCACTTCATCACAGGCACAAGTTAGTAAGACAAGTGTAACAGAGTTTAGAATCTATAAAATTAGTCCGTAGTCTTCTGGTAAATTAATTACCCACTCTTTCTCTTCAAAGTACAGGTAGTTAAAACAAGGGCAAGCTTAAAATTGTTCCTGAGCACAGGGCCTACCCTCACCTCTGTTTCAGGGCTGGTATTTCTGTAGGTTCGGGCTCAAGTATTTCATAGGCCAAGTTCACATCCTCTGTCTCCCGAAGCAAAGCATAAATGGGTTCAATTTGTTCATTAAACCTTGCCAAAAGTGTGCGTGCATCTTTTTTGGGCATTGCTGATTCATCTTCTTCTACCTCTGTGCCGCAAAAAGTGCAGCGGAAAGTTCCTACAGAGAAAACAAGTCTCAGGTCAGGCAAGAGAAATTATCAAGACTAGCCCTTAGCAAACTGTTTGTCTCCACAGCTCCTCTACCACGTTATTATTAAAACTTTCAAATAGACAGCAGGTGAAAGTTTTATAGTGAACATCCACATGCCCACCAAGACTCTAAAATTAACATCTTGCTATGTTTGATTTATCACATTTCTATCCATCTCTCATTTTTGGTACATTTCAAACTAATGTCTAACCCCCAAATACTGCATAGCAAAGTTTTTAATCATATTTCTAACAAACATTTATTTTAACTTAAAATCAAAATTTTTACAGTTTACCAGTGAAACCTGTGCCCTATCCCAAAAGCCTTCTTTTCACACATAAATTTTGCCAAATAAATACCTGAAACCAAGTTCCTACTCATACTGGACATTGTTACAAGGCTATTTTTTTGAACTTATTAACCATTTATATCTAAACAAATTTAACCAATCACTTTTAAAATTAGAGTTCAAGAAAGCTTTATTGTTCTTATTTCTATATCCCTGACATTCAACTTACAACTAAATTGTAGTAATTCCTTAGACACATCTGTGATTTTTCACTTCTATTGTCATTTCACTAACCACAACTACCGTTATTTAGCATGAAACAATTTCCTAAATCTGGTATTTGAACTTCTAGCTCTCCCTCTCCAATCCCACCTCTCCGATTCCAAGTGTTCTATGCCACCTCTTTTGTCATCTCCTTGCCCTGCTCTGATGGCTATCTGGTAGCTGGATTTCTAAAGCCCATAGCATCAAATCTAAATTTTTCATCCTAACATTCAAGATCCTGTATAATTTGGCACTAAGCACACAACCCAACCCCAGTCCTTTACCTGTCAAGTAAATTCACACATTTGAGAGGAAATATATTAGACATTAAGGTATATATTTGTATAGTGTTTTCTGTTTCTAGAACACTTCCATGTACACTTTTTGATCCTTATACCAATCCTGCAAAGTAATGTCAGAACTGAGGCTCTGAGGAGTTTTGTGATTTGTCCGAAGTCACATGGCCAGTAAAAGAAAAGCAGGAACAGTGGCTGTTGTACTTAGTGCTTACCAAGTATCACCAACTCTCTGATTATTGCCCATTTAGATCTGTAAAATACAGGTTCTAAGGGGTTAAGTAAATTACTCAAAGTCATACAACTAACTACTAATTGTGAGGAGGGGGCAAGAATCAAACCCACACTATTTTGCTGAAACTCACAGCCTACGCATGTGATTGATATATAACCCCTTCCCTTAACCCCTCTTCCCTGGTAAGGAATAAACAAACTAGGCATCTCTGTCTCTACACAACACTAAGCCTGCTGATTATTTTAACCAAAAAAAGTTTTTTACTGCTTCTTACATAAAACAACCAACACCATGTAAATTCTTTGTTTATATATCCTATATCCTGTCTAAAACACTCTTCATCCATCTTCCCACTGTCCAAATGGTACCTAATTTTTTACACCAATTTCAAATCAGTGAGAGAGAAAAACCACCTCTCGCAGATAGAAGGTGGCCCAGCACTCAGTTAGGTTGTGATATATCTCTGTCACACAGAATCTCACAGATTACCAATAGCAGACAAGGAAGGTCCTTTGTGACCATTATTGAAGTGATACAAAGACAAGTCTGAGTCCAAGTACAGACAAAGGCAAGGTCTCTGTCCAAAAACAAAATAAATCTCAGCTAACTGGGACTATTGCTTCTTTACCAGTTACAGTTTTAGCCTGGCCCCCTGCTTCTCACCTCATAGATAAGATTTATTAAGATACACAATCATAGAATTATCCCCACTTCTTGACAGCACCCAATCCAGAGCAAACTCCCATCACTTCCCTGAATCCTCCCCAAAACCACGTAATAAAAACCCAAATCCTCTGTCCAGCATGGCCTTACTGTGACACTCCCTGTTTCCCCTGTAGCATAGCATGTAGCTTCCCTTTTTGCAGAAACCATTAATAAACCCAACTTTGTTTATCTGTGGGTACGATATTGATGGTCTTTGACTAGTGGGCATCAACAAAGATTCCAGCTTAACCAACTAGACAAGCATACTATTTATCAAAATAAAGACAGGAAGAATAAGTCCTTTTCTTTGTGGGGAAAAGATATAAATTTGCTTTAAATATCTGAATCCACATTGCCCACTGGTTATTAAAATGTATGTTAGAAGGCAACTTACTACAACTGCTTAAAGCTCATAAGTGAGATGTAGACTAGAAATTCTGATATGAGAATCAACAAGATATAAATGGTGACTGAAGCCATAACATAGATCAGAGTATCGAAAGAGATTAAGGAGAGTGAGAAGCATAGGCGGTCAAGGCATAAACCCAAGGAAAGAGGAATCCTTAAGACAGAGATGGCCTAGCCAGATGGAATTTCAAGGAAGAAATGATTTGTATTCATTTATCAAGGTTAAAAATTGAAAATTAGTGACCTTGGCTAGTGGGGTTTCAGTTGGTATGCTGTCTTAGATTCTTTTCTAACTACTTCAGGCTGTCTCAGCTTCTTCTCTTCAACAGAAACAGAAAAAATATAATCCATGTGGGATCATATAAAATAAGGTCTACATCAGCTCTCAAATACCTGCTGAATTTAAAAAAAAAAAACAAGGTGATGTGGAACTTACATTAAATGTTGAAAAACTGGGTGCTTTCAAAGACTGTCAAAGAAAACTGGAGAATACTGCAAAACATTATCTAATTCAATAGTTTTCAAAATTATATTTAAAGAAAGAAATCCCATTCCACAAGTAAAGAAGCAACTAATATATAAACATACAAGTATTCTAATTAAAGCACAGAAAGAGAGCCAAGACAAAGGGCAACACTCTAATCCTCCCAACAAATGTCCTCAAAGCATTATGAGCTGGGCTTTGCTGCAGAGCCTTTGCACTTGCTATTTCCTCCACCCAGGATGCTATTGCTCCAGACAGGTGAATGGTTAGTCTCCTTAGTTTAGCTCTCTACTCAAGAGTCACCTCAGTGAGGCCTTCCCGAACCAACCTTACCTAAAATTGCAATACCATCCTGTCCTCCCTCTTTTCTTAACATGTCACTATTAAGCATACTACGTTTTATTATTTATCTAATTTATTAGATTACTTGTTATTAAAATTGTTATACCAATTTTTTAAAAATGCCCTCTCAAATACTCAATTTCTCCTCTGAAGACAAGATACATTCCAAACTGCAACTTTAAATAAACAAACGTGCTTGTTAGTGTCACTCATCCACATAAAATAGCATGCTTTTATTTTGGGAAAAGAGTGAAAGAGATCTCTGTTAACATCATCATTTGGTAGAGTGGTAATCTTAGAGTAATAGTCCTTTACTTAAATAATTAAATTTGGCTTTGTGGGGGGAAAAATAGGGGAAAAGCAGTATAAGTCACCAGGGACCTGAATTCTAGCCTCATTCAAGTAACTTTCCAAAGACCCAGGTTTAATTTAGATTAAGATTTACTAACTATTACTTGTAGAAGGGCCCATTTTCCAGGTCTCAAAAGAGTGGCTTAAGTATTACTATCAAGAACTGTAAAGAATCTGAGATTTTATCCTACTTATAAGCTAACAGATTATCCTGCCAAGTTTCATGGGTGTTGGAGAAAGACACAAGACTCCTGGGGTCAAAGACAAAGCATTTATTACTCACAAAAATAGCAGAGGCCAGTGTCACCTTTGTGACAGCTCTGAAAGCCCCCAATTCCCACATGGTGACACACAGAGAGCCCAGTGACAATTGTACACGTAGTGGGTTAGGTTATAAGAAGGAAAACCTGACATGACGGAACCCGAGTCTTTTTTTTTTTTTTTTAATTTTAATGATTGTTCAAGTACGGTTTTCTCCCCTTTACTCCCAATCAAGCCCTCCCACCCCGCCCCGTAACCCAAGTCTTTTATAATGGGCATAAATATACCCGTCCTTTGTTCTGGGCAGTGATGGTATGTATCTTGACTATACTGAACTGGGCAAACATGTGCTGGAGGGAGACTATGACTTTTTATTTTTCAGTTACAGAAGATATTCAATATGCAAGACAAGAGTGGTTAGACAATCATATAATTTACAAAGTAATCCCCCTGATATTTCAAGTACCACCTGGCACCATACATAGTTATTACAATATTATTAACTATATTACCCACACTGTACCTTACATCCCTGTGACTGTTTTGTGACTACCAATTTCTACTTAATTGTTTCACCTTTTTTCATCCAGTCCTCTAATTAGTCTCCCATCTGGCAACCCTCAGTTTGTTCTCTGTATCTATCAGCCTGTTTCTACTTTGTTCATTTACTTTGTTCTTTAGATTCTGCATGTAAATGAAGTCATATTTGTCTTTATCTGACTTATTTTATTTAGTATAATACCTTCTAGTTCCATCCATGCTGTTGCAAATGGTAAGATTTCATTATTTTTCATGGTCAAGTAATACTGCATTGTATATATATGGCCCACCACTTTTTTATTCACTTGTCTACTGATGGGCACTTGGGTTGTGTCAGGAACCGACCAACAGCTGACCTTTGACACAGTCAGGTCAGATGAGACGCATCTGCACAGCAGAGGTGACTATGGCCGTATCTCCTGTCTGTCTCTTCCTGAATGCCTGTCCCTGCTAGCAATAGGTGGTGGGATTTTTAGATACCTGTGTGTTATAATAAAAAATCTGCACGATGCCTCTGATTCTGCAGGAAGTGATT
The DNA here is from genome assembly GCA_004024845.1 of Tonatia bakeri. NCBI lineage: Eukaryota > Metazoa > Chordata > Mammalia > Chiroptera > Phyllostomidae > Tonatia > Tonatia bakeri. The sequence goes on from PVIA01001588.1 coordinate 234,718, forward strand.
TGTTGACCACAGAACAGAGACCCCTAGCAACCCTAATGTTGGCTGTTTCCCTCACCTGGGAAGGACAGTTAAGGACAAAATTAAACTATGGGCAGACCAATTGCCAGAATACTAAAGGAAGCTAGGAATGTTTCCTGGGAGTCACCACCTGAAAGCTTAAGATTTATTAGAGCTACTACCCCTCCCATACCCTGGACAGAAGTGTATAGAAACAAGGAGTTCTAGTTGAAAATAATAATCTCTGTACATGGAAACAAATATTAAACATGGCCCCCCCAAGATGTATAAATCAAAAATATATAGGTAAAAAATTAGTTGTCTGGTTGAGATAAATTTAATTTTAATGGATAATAGTTAATTTCTATATACCTATAAATTACCCCTTGCACCCTTTTAATTTAATTTTTAGAATTATAATAGATACCTAGTTACTAATTGGCACCTGAAAGTTTGTGCCCGTATAGCTTCGTTGGCTAACTGATTAATGACCCTTCTTGGTCAAAATAACCTTCGTTTAATATGGTTGATTTGTGGGACTTCCTGTACTTTTCGGTTATTTTTTTGTTTAATATGATTAATCTATAAAACCTTCTGTGTTTTCAGAAATTATTTCTGTGGTAACCGTTTCTGTTTTAATAATTACACTATGCATTGAATGTTGTATAACCTTCCCTATAAAAATAAAGATTGACTTTACTCGGGGAGTCAGTCAGGTCTAGAGAGCCTGGCCGTCCTCCGGCACCCCACCCGGTGTCTCGCTTCAGTCGCTTCGCCTTAGCCGTGCATCCTTCAGGGACCCTGAGACCCCGCCGAGGCTGGACCCCAGCAGGGTTGCTTCCATATCTTGGCTATTATAACACTGCAGTGAACATAGGGGTACATATCTCTCTTGGAATTAGTGTTTTAAATTTCTTTGGATATATACCCAGAAGTGGAATTGTTAGGTCATAGGCAGTTCTATTTTCAATTTTTTTGAGGAATCTCCAAACTGTTTTCCATAATGGCTACATCAATCTGCATTCCTATCAACAGTGCCTGAGAGTTCTCTTCTCTCTACATCCTTGCCAACACTTGTTCATTGATTTATTGATGATGGCTATTCTGACAGGTGTGAAGTCGTATCTCACTGTGGTTCTAATTTGCATTTCTCTGATGATTACTGATGTTAAACATCTTTTCATATGTGGGGGAGTGTACTTTTATTATACTAAAGAGTAAGCAAACTTGCCCTTTGCTCTGGAAAAAATATCTGTTATCTTCCAAGGCTGCTCACTCTATAAATACCCTTGAAAAAAATGTAGTCTAGAAAAAAGGCCATCAGACAGCACCTCTTCTTGCAAGACATGCAAAACGTGTGAGAGACCCACAGAGAACTGTCATCTCTCAACAGTTACCATGTGTGGCAAACCATGCAGGAGATAACGTCTGCCTGACATCTCTGCATCCTACGTTTACCACACAACACAAGTTGTAAACAGGAACAGGCCTGTCAAAAGCCAGGTCTGGAGTCTAACAAGAAAAATAAGAAATTCTACATTTTTATGCACATGACTTAAGACTAGCTTAACACACCAGCAGCACTTTTATAAATTTCACTAAACATTAAAAAATGCAAATAAGCTTTCCCCAAATCAGAGCTGGGGGTAAGGAACTTAGCATATATTATGTACAAAGTACCATTCTACTGAGTGAGTGGTGGAGCACAAACAGAATCTGCCATCAATAAGCTTAAAGTTTACTAGGGAAGAAAGGTATCTGGAGATAAACATGATCAGGGATCAGTGCAAAAATAAAGCATTTTAGAGTTAGACACATAAGCATTTTAGAGTTAAAAGAAGGAATACAACTTCTAGCTTGAGTGTACTAGGGAAAGTTTATGGAGAAAGTAAGCCTTTTGAGGTAGACTTTAGAAAAAAAGTAGCTGTTAGAGATCAAGGAACAAGGGAAGAGAACAGGACATTCTAGATCATATAAGAAACAGGTAGTTGAAATTATGCTAAAATGCAATTTCAGTCTTCTAGGAATATAGTTATCAAGGAGAATGGTAAAAACCCCCAGAATTAACAGATAAACTACAGTGACCATAAGTGGGTCTTGAATGTCAAGCTTAATTTTGACTTTATTCTTGAGTAACAGAAAGGTGACAGAAGGCTTTTGGGAAAGAACATGAGGTTATCAAAACCAGTATTTATTAAAATTGTCCAGCCTTACTGGTTTTCTTAACAGTGTTTTAATAAAAATCACTAGTGAAATTTTAAATTAATACCTAGGCCCCACCCCAGAGATGCTGATTCAATAGTTCTGGATGGGGCCCAGGATGTAAATTTTCAGAGTTCCTCAAGGAATTCTAATGCATACACTTGGTGAAGAGCTGCTGTTAAATAATCAATATGATAAATATCCCAATTCTTCTTGTAAGTGGACCACTTTGCACTAAGTAGTGTGCACAGAATATAGTACTCAAGCATGAGAGAAGAAACCGAAATTGAAGCTCATAGCTCTCTGCCATTTTTCCCTTCCCTAACATTAAACCAAGTAGGCAAAAACTGGAAACAGCAAATCCAAGCCAAGGAGAACATGCAAGTTAGATCCAGAACGTGGCAACAGGGGGAAAAACAAAGACTACAAAGATTCTTAGGCAAAGTTTGACAAATGATGGGAGTAAGGAAAAAAAAGTTCAATGATAACACATTTGTTGATCATCTACATTCACAAACCACAAAAGAAATAAGAAAGCTATGTCACAGATATTCTCATATGTTCACCAGAGCCCTGTCTCTGTCAATAGTATCATCCAAATGAGGGAATAAGGACTCAGAGAGGTTAAATTTACTAGGTCATAACTAAACACAAAAATCATAAGTCTGATTCAAATACAAATCTTTTTCACTCAAAAGAATAAACTCATAGTACTGTCCTGAATCGCACCTCATTTTCCCAACACTATCATCCCTGCCAGATACAATTTAGCAAGGTCTCCTCATGCATACACATAGGCTCTAATTTCTTAAAATATGAGACAGAGGGAAAAGGATTTGTAATGAAGAATTTAACAAACATTAAGTGCCTATCACATACTTGGCATTTACTCAGCTGAGGCTTTTTTTTTTAGCTGAGTCTTAACATAGCAAGTTTGCTAGAGGATCAAAATTTATCTAGTTGTAACTAACAGGCATTGAAAACAGGGAGAAAAAAGATCTTATACAAATAAATATTTCAAAACTCTGTGTAGGTTGTCTATTCAGTAGTATTCAATATATAAAAGTCTGAATTCTGTAACTCAGGACTCCTCCAATGAAAGTATGTATCTCCAAAATGAGAAAAGAAATGAAGTTCTCTTTAGTTTGAAAAGAGGAAAAATGCTTTGGAACTTTATCTTAATTGAGGAAAAGAGCACAAATCCCCTGTTCAGACCTGTATTTTTCCCTCTTCACTACAGTATATACTGGGTTGGTCAAAAAGTTTATTTGTTTTTTTTTTTCATACAAAGGATCTAGTGGTGCTTAGTTGCCTTTAACTTCATTTGAAACAATTTTGCTACATTATATTGTGAGAGCTGTCATGTGAGTATGCATTTTTGAAAAAAACATCAAAATTGGTGAATTTTTGTATAGCCATTTTAGTATTAAAGAGGGAAGAAAATAAGCAACATTTCTGGCATATTATACTGTATTACTTCAAGAAAGGTACAAACACAAGTAAAATGCAAAAAAAAATTGTTCAGTGTATAGAGAAGGTACTGTGACTGATCAACTATGTCAAAAGTGATTTGCTTAAATATAAGTGGTGACACCATAAAAGTCCTAGAAGAGAACATAGGCAGGAAAATCTCAGATATTCCATGCAGCAATATTTTCACACCGATATGTCCCCTAGATCAAGGGACATAAAGGAAAGAATAAACAAATGGGTCTTCTTCATAATAAAAAGCTTCTGCTCGGTTAAAGAAAACATTAACAAAATGAAAAGGGAACCAACCATATGAGAAAACATATCTTTCCAATGATACCTCAGACAAGGGTTTGATCTCCAAAATATACAAAGAACTCACACGACTCACTACTCCAGGAAGTCAAATAACCCAATTAACAAATGGGCAAAGCACCTGAACAGACACTTCTCCAAGGAGGACATACAGAGAGCCCAGAGACATATGAAAAGATTCTCAGCATCACTAGCTATCAGAGATATGCAAATTAAAACCACAATGAGATACTACTTCACACCAGTCAGAATGGCCATCATAAAGAAATCAACAAACAACAAGTTGGAGAGGATGAGAAGAAAAGGGAACCCTACTACACTGTGGAAGGAATACAGACTGGTGCAGCCACTGTGGAAAACCGTCTGGAATTTCCTCAGAAAACTAAAAATGGAATTGCCTTTTGACCCAGCAATTCCAATGCTAGGATTATATCCTAAGAACCCCAAAACACCAATCCAAAGGAACCTATACACCCCAATATTCATAGCAGTGCAATTTACAATAGCTAAGTGCTAGAGACAGCCTAGTACCTATCGGTAAATGAATGGATCAAAAAACTGTGGTATACTTACACAATGGAATCTATGCAGAAGAAAAAAAGGAGCTCCTGCCCTTCACGACAGCATAGATGAATCTGGAGAGCATTATGCTAAGTGAAATAATCGAGGAAGTGAAAGACAAATACCATATGATCTTACCTATAAGTGGAATCTGATCAACAAAACAAACAAGCAAGCAAGCAAATAATAAACAGAGACACTGAAATAAAGAACAGACTGATGGTAACCAGACGGGAGTGGGGAGGGGGATAATGGGGAAAATAGTGGAAGGGGTTGTCAAGGAACACATATAAAGGACACATGGACAAAGCTAATTGGGGTAGGATCAAAGGTGGGAGGTGGGGAAAGTGGAGGTGGGGAAATGGAGACAACTGTACTTTTAAAACAATGAAAAAGAAGAAGAAAAAGTGGTTTGCGAAGTTCTGTGCTAGAGATTTTCTTGCTGGACAACGCTCCATGGTTGGGTAGACCAGCTGAAGTTGATAGGAATCCAGCAGAGACATTAATAGAGAACAATCAACATTATATCACATGGAGATAACCAACATACTCAAAATATCCAAACCAACAGAGTTATTGTTGAAAATGAGAAATGTGTCTTTCATTTTATGGACTTTTTTGGCCAACCCAATACAATGAATAGGTCATCAGCTAATGTCAAGAATTCACTGTCAAAGATTTGTCAAAGGTACTAGCTGCAACAGGAATATTATCCAGCCACTTACCCACAAAAGGAGGAGGAGGAGGAGGAGGGGAAGAAGAAAGAGGATGAGAAGGAGAGGAAGAAATCAAAATAAGCCAAATACTTTTGATATGGCACAGGTGCTGAAAACCCCCACAAAACTTGGAATAAACTCACCTTCACTCAACAAGCTGCCAGGAAAAACAATAAAACAAATGATGAACAGTTGTTCCATGTTAAAACCAAGTAACCAGGATCAGATCTCCTGGAATTTTAGTGAGATGAAGAAACCATAAAACTTCAAAGACATATCACTAACACATGTGATTAATGTTACCAATCACCATATATAACTTAGGAAGCATATATGGGGATTGTTTTGCCTCCCACTGAATATTTTATAGATCACATATATACAGGGAAAGAGAATGAACTGGGGAGCTCAGGAAAATGAGACTGCTGAAAAATTGTAAATACTATATACTCCACTATGCCAAAATGTGCTTCTGAAGATGGCAAAATTCAACCGCATATATTTTCTATATGAACACTACTATAACCACAAGTTTCAATTCCTAACCAAGACTTTCAAATTATCCAAAGGTAACTAACATCATCTTCTAAGAGCAGCGATAAAACAACCCCAAGCTTCTTTAAACTTTTAAAATGTCAACTATTCTCTGAATGAAAGGGTGTTATGAAATTAAAGTTGAGAGAAACCATATATGGTATAGAACAGACTGAACTTAACATTTTATACATACTAAAAAAGGGTCTAGAATGTTTAAAGGATTTGCCCAAGGTAATAGTTACTAACATGGCCCAAGACTAGAAGTCAGGGCTCTGGATCCTAATGCACTGTCATTTTACTGTCTTCTAATTATTGCCCCCCCCCCAAAAAAAAACCCTTCCAGAAATGACATGTTAACTGAATATACCAACTAGGCAAAAGGACTCAATATAGTAAGTGCCCTAAAAACCCTGACAATACTAATAGAAGTTGACCAAGCATTATAATAATCATAACTGTTATAACAACAAAATACTTAACTAAGAATCACTTTGCCTTCTCAGATTTTAGAAGGGTTGCGAGGGTGGGGGCAGTTGGTGTTGAGTGGGGCTCGGATAAAAGGTGAGAGTGCTGAAAACATAACCAAATAGTTGTTACCACACTGAAAGGTGATGAGAGTGGGGCTGGGCTGAGTGGGAGAACACACAGGAAAAACTAGGTTTGCCATTTTATTCTACATATTTTTCTAAATTTACATTCACATATTACTCACATATTTTTTAGAGGGAAAACAAATGTTATCTTGAATCCTTCAAAAGCACTCAACTCCCTCTTAATTGACATGAAGAAGTCATATAGCCATTCTTGGGCCATTCTTTGAAAGCATTATCAAGTCCTTTGTTATAACTTTCATAACTCTAAAGGTGCATATATATTAAAATGCTAGTCTCAAAAAGTCACCTTTTATTCTAACTTCCAAACTTTATTTGATAAAACAAATCTCTTCAGTGTAATTGGGCAAGGGGAAATGGCCAGAAAAAGGAATTGCTATTATAAAATAGTAACAGACATGACAGGTACATAGTTATATATTTGTATTATTTTACTTATAATAAAAAGAAATTTAAAAAATCATACTTTAACAATTCACTGCATAACACCTAACTCTGCAAAACACTTGCTTGCATGCAAAAGGAAAACAATATGACAGTTTAATGTATTTTTAAATTCAGAATATCTCAAATATATTAATGATATATACAATAAAACTCCACACCCCAAAACTCAATTTATGAATGAAATTGGCTTTTGTCCTTCCTTAAATAGACATACCTAGATTTGGTATAACCATGCATCATCCCTAAATTCTGTAAGTCTTTTTATACAGGGGAAAAACATACTGTGCCTGGGAGGGAAAACAACATACTTAAGTGTGGTAGTTTGGTGAATACTAAAGCTAACAATAAGTTCTATAAATCAGGTCTAAATCAAATTCATCTCAACAAGCAGTGAACAGGCAAAAAGTCTGTGGTTTTGATATAACTATTTGAAAGATAATAATTAATAGGATATTTCATGCCAGCATCAAAACTAAAAGCAACTTTGCACAAATAACTTAGCTCATATATAATCAGTATCAACATACAACAAAGAAAAGGCAAATGACTTTTTTTTTAAAGTTCTCAAATCTTCAAGATCAAACACAGCAAATTAAAAGAAAAAAAAAAAGTCTGCCCTAAAGTATTTTGCAGTGGTGGGGGTGGGGGAGGAGGTAAAAAAGGGAAAACACTTGTTCCTTACTCTCTTGCCATACTTGCTTTTATTTAACTTTTTTTAATAATCACCTCCTCCCCCCAAAATCCACACCTTTGAGCTTTCCAGTATCATTTTCTAATGAACCTGTCCTGGGCAAGATTCCATTCCACAAATGAACAAAAATAATCATAGAAAGATTTCTTTCTGTATTTGCATTTTTAGCATTTTAGGAATTGAAAGCACTGCTTTTATAAGCTATCTCCTGTCCTAACTAGAAGGAGATAAAGGAAAAGGAGCCTGCTCTGTGAAGGTGACATTAACAAATCTCTTAGATTAAGGCGGAGATGTCAAACTCATTTTCACTGGAGGCCCCATCACATCAGCCTTGCAGTTGCCTTCTAAGGGCCAAATGTAATTTTAGGACTGTATAAATGTAACTACTCTGTAACAATTAAGTGACAGCTCAGCATGGCCACTGGGTAGAAACAAGGTGCCGGGCTAGATAAAACAAGGTGCAGAGCCGGATTCGACCTGCAGCCCTTGTGTTTGCCACCTGTGGGTTAAGGGGATGGCAGAGAAATTTTAATCAGGAAACTGATCTGTCTATAAATCAAAAAGCTGTTCCTGCAGTCACAACGCAAGAAGAGGCTCATATAACTTAATGCCAAAATTCTACATATGAAGTTTACTTGAATATTACAAGTGACTCAGAACTAACCACTAGAATTACAACAATTTCCATTACTGGCTATTTTTAAGACTTGTTTATTAGATATTGTACCTCTTATTTAAGAGTTAGTTATTAGACTTCTTTTACACTAATTCTAAAAGCTGTCTGTCTCTAAGTAATTTTCATGGAACCACACAAAACAAGCTGAATCTCCATGAAAGCTATCACATTCTTCCCTAACATTCCATTTGAAACATCCTAGAAATCTATACAGCCTTAGATGTACTCATTACTTCATAAGAATACTCCAAATCCTAAAGTTCAACATAGGTTTGTATAGATGCACTACACACAATTTGATGAGCTGAACAAGATAAAATAGCCTCTAAATTCTTTTTTTTAGATTTTATTTATTTTTTGAGAGAGAGGGGAAGAGAATGAGAAAGAGAGGGAGAGAAACATTGATGTGTGTGACATATATCAATTGGTTGCCTCTTGCACACCCCCAGCTGGGGACCTGGCCTGCAACCCAGGCATGTGCCCTGATTGGGAATCAAGCCAGAGATCTTTAGGTTTGCAGGCTGGCACTCAATCCACTGAGCCACACCAGCCAGAGCAATAATCTCTAAATACTTATTCCTAAGATCTTATTAAATATACACTTATAAAATTTATTTTTTACACATTTAACTTTTTTCGGGAGACAAATGGTTGAGATGTAGGTGTTGGTAAACACAGCTCACCTCCTTGCACAATCACAGCAAAATTAGAGCTAAACTACAGAATAACTATCATTCAGAACCATCAGATATTCAGGCTGTATGGAAGTCCAACTACTAAGGAATTACAGAAACCACATTCATCCAGATGGGTAGGAAGGGCAGAGTGGCAGACAGTGGAATGGGTTGGTCCCAAACCCATGTGTGGTGGATATAAAATGGAGGGATGTGTTGAGAGTGAGGGATCACAACCCCACATCACATCACCCAGCCCAGGGCTCCAGTGCCAAAAAGATAAATCTCCATAACTTTGGGTTGTAAAAAACAGTGGGGGTTGGGTCGGCAGAAGAAACTGTAGGACTCGCAAGTGTTTCCTCTTGGAGGGCCCTACACACAGACTTACTCGGACTCACTCCCTCTGGGCTCCAGCACTGGGGTGGCACCTTGAAGGGCACCAGTGGCATACGGGGAGAACTAAAGTATCTGGCATCAAGGCAGAGAGCTGGGGGACAACTTCATCCTGGACAGAACTGCAGACAGTAGCCACTGTTCCTTTTCTGAGCCCTCCCCAACACAAAGTCACATGCAGTGGCACCATATCTGAGTCTCCATCAAACTGACTCACACCATTAGCCCCACCCTGACAATTACCTAAGGCTCCTTTCCATCCAACCTGCAGGCCCACTCAAGCTGGTAACAGTAGCTTTTCCATATGAATGGCCAGGCTAGGCACAGACTTTAGACCTTCCTAAAACTGCTCAAACAAGCAACAGTTGAGCCCAGCTCTGTAACTCTTGCTGGGTTGACACAGGCCTGACACTAGCAGCAGCCATCTGCAGATAGCTTTATAGTTTATACCAAGGGGGTCCCAAACTGAATGCAGGTGGTGGCTGACCTTGGCCTGCACCAACCAGGAAATTCAGAGCCTGCGTACCCAGCAGACACTTACAGACCATGTTGGAGCACCACCACCCAATCATTTCCACAAGCTACAGAGGGAGGTGGTTGATGGCCAGTGGTCACAGACAGTCCCACCAGCTGTCTGGCCTGGGTAAAACCCTCCCATTGATCTGCTGACAGCAATCAAGACTCAACTACAAAAGGAGAGAGTACTCAGCCATCATGGAAGGTGCACCTCGAGTATGCAGCTTGGGTGATAGGGGAGGCTGTGCCACTGGGTCCTACAGGACACCTACTACATTAGGTCTCACTACTAAGACAGAGTCAAAGTAGCTCTACTTAATACACAGAAACAAACACATGGAGGCTGCCAAAATGAGGGGACAAAAAAATATGGCACAAATGAAAGAACACATCAAAACTCCAAAAGAAGAACTAAACAAAATGAAGATAAGCAATCTATCAGATTCAGAGTTCAAAACTCTGGTCAAAAGAATGCTCGAGGAACTCAGTGGGTATCTCAACAGCATAAAATGATCCAATGAGAAATGAGGGAGGCACTAACTGAAATAAAGAACGATTTACAAGGAATCAACAGTGGAGTGAATGAAGCCAAGAACCAAATCAATGATTTGAAATATAAGGAAGAAAAAGGCATGCAATCAGTACAGAAAGAAGAAAAAAGAATTCTAAAACTTGAGGACAGTGTAAGGAGACTCTGGGACAACTTCAAGCACTGCAACACTCACATGATAGAGGTGCCAAAGGAGAAGAGAGAGAGCAAGAAAATGGAAACCTATTTGAAAAAAATAATAAAAGAAAACTTCCCTAATTTTGTGAAGGAAATAGACGTACAAGTCTAGGAAGCACAGAGTCCCAAATAAGATGGACACAAAGAGGCTCACATCAAGACACATCTAAAACACCAAAGGTTAAAGATAAAGAATCTTAAAAGCAGCAAGAGAAAAGCAGATAATTATCTACAAAGGAGTTCCCATAAGACTGTCAGCTGATTTCTCAAAAGAAACTTTGCAGTCTAAAAGACACAGTATTCAAAAAGGTGAAAAGTCTCGAAAACAACCTACAACCTAGGTTACTCTATCCAGCAAAGCTATTATGTAGAATCTAGGGCAGATAAAGAGCTTCACAGACAAGGTAAAGCTAAAGGGGTTCATCACCACCAAACCATTATTATATGAAATGTTAAAGGGACTTATTTAAGAAAAAGATCAGAACTATTAACATTAAAATGGCAACAACACATGACTATCAACAATTGAATCTGAAAAACAAACAAAGCAAACAAGCTTAACAGAAACAGAACTATAGATATGGAGAACACTGGGATGGTGGCCAGTTGGGAGAGGCTCTTGGGGAATGGGAGAAAAGGTGAGGGAATTAAGAGGTTCAAATTGGTAGTTACAGGATAGGCAGAGGGATGTTAAGAACAAGTATAGGAAATGGAATTGCCAAAAAACTTATATGCATGACCCATGGACATGAACAAAGGAGGGGAGAATCACTGGAGGGAGTAGGCAGTGCTAGATGGAGGGGGGTAAAGGGGGAAATATTAGGACAACTGTAATAGCATAATCAATAAAATAAAATAAATTTTAACTTATTTCAAAGTTTATTTAAAATGAGATGCCCAGGTCTCCAGATGATTTCAGCAATAGGTGCTCCCAAACCATTTGTGTTTCAAACACCTACAAACTTTATCCTATTCACAATAAACAATGGTGCCATACATACCTTTACAGAAGCTATAAAACTATATTCTTTCACCCTGTATTCCAACTGCTGAGAATTCTTAAGAAAACACTTAAAGAGGAATAAAATAGTATATATACAAAAGTATTTCAAGCATTATATCGACACTAGGAAAAAAATAGATAAAATCAAAGTGCTAAAAAGATGCAGAAAGGAAAATGGGGGAGGGAGATGGAATTTCACCTATTAAAACATTTTTTAAACAATAGATAGAAATAAGACCTTGGTACATTAAGGAACCAAGAGATCACAAACTATTTTTGGCTATGACTATAATTATGTTAATATGCAAAAGCTAGTACCTTTGTGGATAATATTTTCTCTTCAAAATTATCTCTGGCCTTATGGTTGCACAATTTTTAAATAAAAATGGAAAATATAAAGCAATTTCCATATCATCTGGCCTTAATATCTATAAAGAGAATACAAACTCTCCTTTTGGGGAAGCCATGTTGCTGAATTTAACTTAGAAGTGCCATTAACTAAATTACCCATGGCTGAGATTGCTAAAGTAGAAATAGTAAGTCTATTTACATGTCAGAAAGCTTGCTAAATCTAAAAGCATGTACTTATGAACCACAAGATGCTACTTTGCTGATTTGAGGAATTTCATGTCATGTTGTCTTTGTTTTGATTACTTAAACCTTGATATTTTGGGAAGTAAAACAACTAGTTTTGCCTGGTTAAGTTTTTGAAACCAGAGACTAGTGGACAAGGCCTGGTAATTCCATTTTAATGAAATGTAAGTATCTCAACATACTGTAATGGAAAAACCTCAGTCTTTTTTCCTTTCTGTGTAGGGAAAAACCCAGTTCTTCTCTATTTGTGTTTCTTCACTGTGTGTCTTTTCCCAGTCACACATAACATTTCACTTCTGACACTTCTGTTGACCAATGAGTGGAGGTTTTACCCCACACCAAGCAATTCTCAGTAATATCTGCTGTGTGTCCTTGCCATTTAACTCAATTCTGACACTGTCTACCTAGAGATAGCACCAGATTCTATAGGTTAAGGGCTCAGTCCTACAAGATTGCTCCCTGGTTGCCAGTTTAGAAACCAGTTTGCAAGCTCAGGTTATCACCTATTCTTCTGAATAACTGACTATAAATTAGAGGTTCCAATGACAGCCCCCTACACCTTGGGTTCAATTGCTGAAGGAGCTGCAGGATTCAGAGAAACACTTACATTTACCAGTTTATTAAAGGATGTGATAAAGGATACAGATGAGTATCTAAATGGAAGAGCTGCGTAGGGCAAGTATGTGGGATGGGGCTCAGAGTCTCCGTGCCCTGTCCAGGCATGCCACATTCCTAGCACTTCCATGCCCATGGGTTCACCAACTTGGAAGCTCTCTAAACGTCATACTTGGTGGATTTTATGGAGGCTTCTTCACACAGGCATAATGGGTTATCAACTCCATTTCAGTCCTCCTTTGTCTTTAGAGAAAGGGGGACAGGGCTGAAAATTCCAAACTTCTAATCATGGCTTGATCTTTCTAGTGACCAGCCCTGATCCAGCAACCCACCACAGTTGCTTCATCAGAACATAAGACATTTCTATCACCCATGAAATTACAAGGATTCCTTTTCAGGAGCCCTGGGTCAGGAACAGCAATCAAAGATCATATAGTACAAAAAAATGGTTTTAGTGTTATCACTTAATAAATTACAAGGGTTTTACAAGTTGTACAAGGAACTAGGCAGAGGCCAATAATATATTATCTATTACCTCACACATACAACCATCAGACATCTGGAGAGAGTTTGACCCAAGAACACCAAAGACAAAACCTAATGGAAAGTATGGAGAGAACCTACAATCTTTTTTTAAGATTTCATTTATTTTTTAAGAGTGGGAAGGGAGGGAGAAAGAAGGGAAGAGAAACACTGATGTGAGAGAGAAACATCGACTGATTGCCCCTCCCATGCCCACGACAGGGGACCAGGCCCACAACCCAGGCAAGTGCCCTGATCCGGACAGAACCTGCAACCTTTTGCTTTGCGGGACGACACCCAAACCACTGAGTCATACTGGACAGGGTAGAACCTACCATCTTTGGAGAAAAGAGAGATGAGGTAGGGAAAAGCTGTAAACTGAATAGTAAGATCTCTGGCTTATGTGTGAATTAACCTTGATAAAATAACTCCTGTTGGACTCAGAGTTTCCTGAGCCCAGAGCTTCCAGATGCTCATCTCAGAGTCACTACCCTCTCACCAGTAGCAAAGAGCTGCCCATACATATGATTTAAGAACTTTTATCAGGGAAGCAGTGAAGTCTAGAAAGCTTCAAATCTAATTCCTGAATACCCGCCTCATTTGATAAAATAACAGTCGAACCTAATAATTGTTGAGATGGCAATGGAGATAGCCCACCAGATACCCCCATTATTTGGTCGGAAATATCATTCTCTAAAAGCAGCCAGTAAATAGAATAGTTTTGTATAAGTCTGGGCCTAGAATGAAAACTGTAATCTATTAATTTAAACAGAGCATAAATATTACAGTATTATAGCAGAAAAAGTCCCCTCCTCCTCTGATACACATACCAAATGTTTACTTCCCATCTTCTTCAAAATGAGTGAGAAAGGAATGAATACTGAGCAACACAGGAAGGGAGCAGAAAGAAAAACACCAAATTTCTAAAGGGAATGGACAGACCATAGGAGGGTGTGGAGTTATTAATAGTACAAAACAAAACTAACAAGTAGGCTGGGTCCTAATATCACCCAATCAGCACATTCTCTCCTTAAAGGAAAGTCCAAATGAAAAGCCAAATTATAATCAGAAGGTAAAATGACTTATTCTTGCTTTCCTTGAATCCCTTCTTTCCACCTTCATGCTGACCATAACTTTCTTATTAAAAATAGTCTTTGCTCAGACTGACCACAAAACAACTATTTCAGTTTTAGCTCTCTTCCATAAAATGTTTTCATGCCCCCTACCCTATCTCAACTCCATAATTCAAACAAACTTGACTGTATTTGGGTGTTCGGCCATCTCCTCCACAGGCCACCCACCAGTCGATTACAGCTAGCTTCATTCAGACACTGACCTTAGGTGAAATTCAAAGAGCATCAAGGATCAGTCTCATAAATACTGACGTGTAAGTAGTGGACTAACTTCCTTTGAGAAAGCTTCATGAGATTAAATAAGAATCAAATGATGAATAAATGTAGTAGAAGCACATTACTTTAGATTACCCTCTCTGAGGTACTGGATAACACCTTCCACTGCAGTCAAAAGAGGTGAAGACCACTATTAACACCAACATCTGCAGAAGATCACAGAGCCACAGCCCAGAGCTCCTTTAATAAATCTGTTAGAATGAACAGCAAAAATCACGAGATTTTCCTAATCTGTTTTGAAAGAGCTCCAGATATACTCTACAAATTTCCTCTATAGCACACTCAAGCAATTCTTATACTCAGGATGGTTAAGATTTTGTTATAACCAAGATTCTTCCTAGTTAATTGTTTGTTCAAGGTAAACAGGTTCAGACAAAATAGTTTGGACAAAATAAACACTAAACACAAATTGAAATTCTTTAAATGACTTTTCATCAAAATGACTGCTTCACAGTAAACAAGGTAAAAAGTCATAGTCTATCTTTAGCTCTTTTTGTTAATAATCTTAATTGATATTGAGATTATTCCCCATTTAAAAATAATTAAATCTTTTAAAATGTACAATATATAACATATTAAAATTAGAAAATTAAACAGTATACAAATCTCTAATTTTCTTACAATAACATTTCATGCATAAAAGTTTAAATTACTATCAAAATTAGTTTGATAGTTTTTTAAAAGGCACATCTATGAACTAAGAAGGATCCTATACTCCTAAATTCAGCCATAACAAAGGGACAATCTAATTTAACAGCATGACTCTTTCTATAGATTTTTTACCTCTCAAAAATACCTAATTGATCTGTTGAGTAATTAGCAAAACTATAATCTCTTTACAAGTTTACAAGTGACAACACAAAATAACTATATAACCCAGCACTTTAAAGTTTTTCATGTTAACGCTAGCTATACTGTACTTTTGGAAAATGTGTCTTGTAAATTCTGGTTGATAAAAAAAATCCTTAAAATTAAAGTATTCAAATGAAGCAAATTATATATTTTGTTGACAATTTTCTTCCACTAATTAATGGCCAAGAGATTACATATCTACTTGTTAACTTGGAAAGGGTGCCTCTCTTTTTTCATCTGGCTCTTACCTTTTAGGTCTCAGCTGTTACTTAAGGCTCTTCCAGAGGCCTTCCCAGATTAGATGCCCGAGTTAAATACTCCTGACAGCACTTTAAACTTCCACCAACATAACATTTATATACACTGTATCATAACCGTCTGGCAGTGACTGGGACAAGTAGGTGCTCAAGTATTTGTTGAATGAAGAGGTCAGAAGTAAAGTTTTCGGAATAGCCTCAAAGTGGTAGAGAAGTCAACCCCTCAGATCAAGCTGTAGCTGTAAGTTAGTGGGGAGCAGTGGTAGGAAGGCCGTGGGTGGAAGAGTACACTCCCTTGTGAAGGAGAATGACAGTCAAACAGGACAGTAAGACTAAGAAAAACCATATGGTGATTTACTTTTATATATCCATTTACTTTTATAATGCCATACATAACTGGTTTAAAAATTAGATAAAACAATTTAAGAAAAAGGATATTTTATTTTTAAAAGTCACTAAAAAGATTCATAAACTGGAAAAGTCTCACCTGTCATAGGATCAAAGAGCTGATTAGCTTCTAAATCTGTAAAAGTATTAGAACAGACAGGACACTTGAAGGAAGCCCGGTTGGTGGAATCTCTCTCATCAGTTTCAATCCTCCTTCTCATGTGGTCCAACTTGTATTTCACCACATTAACAAGAGTACGATAATTGATAAAATAGTAGTTATGGCGAGTAGTTTTCCCATCTGCAGCAGTCTCTACTCTCATTCTGCATTTGATGAACTTGTCTCCCTTTAAATTATTCAAAACTGATCGAAGTTGCTTCCGATCAAACTTGAGCAGCTCCAGCATATCCTCCTCTTTCACACAAGGGTTCCGGATCAAGATGTCCAAGGCCAAAGCATGTTCAATGCCATAAAACCCCCGGATCACATACTTGGCCAACCTCTTCAATGCTGCAGGAACCTCGGTGAGGACATCTGGGTCTGCCATCTTTTAGCAGTAAACTTCACTTTAAATGTACTGAATTCAGAAAAAAAGAGAAGATTACCTAGGCATAATAAGGACATAGTAATCATTTTAAATCTAGAACAGTCAACCCATTAGCAAGCTACCATACTCTTGGAGTGCCATAGAGGCACTCAAATCACTGTTTTATAAGACTTACAATGCCTAAGCGTTTGACAGAGAACAATATTCTCCTCTAGAATACACAAAACATTACACCTAAAAAGCTTGACATATTTCTTAAACAGCTACTTTCATGATCCACATACGCTAGGTTCAAAAAATTAACTTACTACTTATAGCGATGATACATATCAAACCCACTTTACTTCAGAAACAAAAAAACTAAATGAAGTCACACTATTTTTAATGTTACAGAGCTGTGAATTTTCAACCTTATTCATTTCACTGCACATATAAACTAATTACTAAAATTCTGCCACACACCAAAAAATATATCTTTTGCCAGTCTGAAAAAAAAAAATAGGTAAAATTTTGATTCATTCACATCAAGACAGCTATTGTTCCACTGGCTGTTGCCATTTTCTTATTTGACAATCCAAAGGAAAAAAGGTCGGTACCCCTGATTAATCAGGTATGGCATGCTTTAAATATTATTGCTGCACGCCAGCTGAAAATCGCTGCTGTATATCTTTGGGGATGTTGGAAACCCCCAAGAAGCCTAGCAGTTAGCATATCCTTAGAGTGTCTTTATTTCTTGAGTAAAATTTTTCTACCAAAATAGATTTTATAATGTTTTACACAGTCATGTTCTCACAATAAAATAACAACAAACGAATAAACACATAAGCAATCACCAACTAGGTGTTTAGCAAAATTACTGTTATAAATATGAAAGAAATGAACAATTAGATCCAGACAGCTTTACCAACTTTGCAAAGTTAAATCCAATGACCAATTAAATACCATCCAGTACTTTTAAAAAAAAAAAAAAAGAAGCCCAAAATATTCTTAAATACTGGAACCCTTGCAGAACAAAGCAACTGTACCCAATTCTTATGTCATGATCCAGAAAGCTGTCTTATAGCTCAGAATGGCATGGGGCAGACTCTCATGTAATTGTTACAAAGCATGGGCTCTGGATTTCCGATTCAGAGAGCCTGCATTTTAGTAGCTGCGTGATCCTGAGCAAATTCATAAATCATCACAAGCCATACTTTAGTCTCTGAGAAATAACAATATTAATTATCTCAATGAGGTTGCTGTGATGAATAAATGGGAATGTACGTAATGTGCTTGTGAAGCTCTTGTTAATAATAGATTCCATATTGATTTAATATGTCCCAAACTAAATATGGTCAGACTATCCACACAGACTATCTCAAATGAAATTCCATACACCATAGGGACATTTTTAACAGACATCCCATTGAACTGTTCCAATAAAGAATCATATTCTCCTGGGCTGGTGTAGCTCAGTGGATTGGACACGGGCTATGAACCAAAGCATCACAAGTTCGATTCCCAGTCAGGGCACATGTCTGGGTTGCGGGCCAGGTCCCCAGTGGGGGCCACATGAGAGACAAGCACACATTGATGTTTCTCTCCCTCTCTTTCTCCTTCCCTTCTCTAAAAATAAATAAATAACATCTTAAAAAAAAAAAAGAATCCTATTCTGGGGACTTCCGGCCAAGATGGAGGCATAGGAAGACACACTGTGCCTCCTTGCACAACCAAAACTAAGGACAACAAGAATTTAGAAACAAAAAAACAACCAGAACAGAGAGAAATGAACTGTACGGAAGTCTGACAACCATTCATCCAGACTGGTAACAGCGGTGGAGTCGGAGGCCTACGGAGAGGAGTCCAGGGGTCCCAGCAGGAAAAAGTGGTGGCTGGCAGACGCGGGTGTGCAGGGTGCAGGTGGCAGTTGGCAGACCCAGTGGCAGACCCTGGGCACAAGAGGCAACAAGCAGACTCAGTGAGGTGTGCAAGGCAGCTGGCTGTCTGCAGTCACACATTCATGCACAGATAAACCAGGTGAAAATGGGCAGCAACACAGACTACACAACCCAGGGACCCAGCGCTGAGAAATAAAGCCTAAAAGCACCAACTGAAAACACTTGTGGGGGCTGAGGTGCTAGGAGAATCTCCCAGCCTCACAGGAGAGAACCTTGGGGAGACCCAGAGTCCTAGAACGTACACAAGCCCACCCGCCCGGAAGCCAGCACCAGAAGGGCCCAATCTGCTTGTGGGAAGCGGCAGAGGGGACTGAAGTCCTAGAGAGAGCGGAGCAAGCGCCATTGTTCCCTCTCTGACCCCACCCCCACATACAACGTCACAACCCAGTGACTGGGTTGCCCTGCCCTGGTGAACACCTAAGGCTCCGCCCTTCACACGTAACAGGAACGACCACACACAAAAAAAGGGCTCAAACAGAACAAATCAAAGCCCCGCAGCCAATACTTTTAAGCGAAGAAGAGATACCCAACCTATCAGATGCATAGTTCAAAACACTGGTGATCAGGATGCTCACAGAATTGGTTGATTTTGGTCACAAACTAGATGAACAAATGAAGGCTACAATAAGTGAAATGGAGAAAAATGCACACGGAACCAATAGTGATGGAAAGAAAACTGTGTTTCAAATCAATGGAGTGGACCAGAAGGAAGAAAGAAACAACCAAACAGAAAAGAATGAAGAAACAAGAATTTTAAAAATGAGAAGCTTAGGAACCTCCAGGACATCTTTAAACATTCCAACATCCAAATCATAGGGGTGCCAGAAGGAGAAGAGGAAGAACAACAAGTGGAAAAGTTATTTGAATAAATAATAAAGGAGAACTTCCCCAATCTGGCAAAGGAAATAGACTCCCAGGAAGTCCAGGAAGCTCAGAGTCCCAAAGAGGTTGGACCCAAGGAGGAACACACCAAGGCACATCATAATTTCATTAGCCAAGGTAAAAATAAAGGAGAGAATTCTAGAAGTAGCAAGAGATAAGGGTACAGTCACCTACAAAGGAGTTCTCATCAGAATGTCAGCTGATTTCTCAAAAGAGACCTTGCAGGCAAGAAGGGGCTGGAAAGAAGTATTCCAAGTCATGAAAGGCAAGGACCTACATCCAAGATTGCTCTATCCAGTAAAGCTTTCATTTAGAATGGAAGGGCAGATAAAGTGCTTCTCAGATAAGGCCAAGTTAAAGGAGTTCATCATCACTAAGCCCTTATTATATGAAACGTTAAAGGGACTTACCTAAGAAAATGAAGATTAAAAATATGAACAGTAAAAAAAGACTTCAAATTCACAGTTAGTAACAACCATACATAAAATAAAAACAAACTAAGCAAAAAACTAGAACAGGAACAGAACCACAGAAATGGAGATCACATGGAGGGTTAGCAACAGGGGAGTGGGAGGAGGAGAGAGGGGGAAAAGGTACAGAGAATAAGTAGCATAGATGGTAGGTAGAAAATAGGTGGAAGGCAAGAATAGTATGGGAAATGTAGAAGCTAAAGAACTTATGACACATGGACATAAACTAAAGGGGGGGAATGTGGGTGGGACAGGGTGGGCAGGATGGAAGGGAGTGAAGGGGGGGTAATGGGACAACTGTAATAGCATAATCAATAAAATATATTTAAAAAAAAGAATCATATTCTGTTATTAGCACCAGTTTCTACTGACCCTTTTATTTAAAATCTGTGGTTATCAACCCTATCAGATTTAATATCTTTTTATGAGAGATATTTTTATATCCACAGTACTATACTAAAAAGATATTCCTAAATAACCAATCTATACACATAATTGGGGCAAGGATGGGAAGTTAGTTATAATTAAAAAATACAAGGTCCAGCACAAATAACACCCCTCTTTTAATTACACAAAAATATTTTATTAAAAAATCATAAGCATGTAATTCTATAATATAGCAATATCACATTCAAGCACACCACATGACATTTTAGGTGAAATGTTCAAATTGCTGTCCATCTAGTGTGAGACATTCATATACCCTACCAACCACTCTCGATGGCGTTACTTCTGCCGGACCCTGTATATATTTCACATTGTAAAAACTCAGGCATGACTATACAAGACATAACAAAGTAGCACCTACATCCAAACCTGTGATCCTACAGCCTTCCTATTATCTCAAGGCTCAAGGGTGCCAGGCAAGTGCCTGGGTTCAACACCAAGGCAGTATCATAACATACTGTCAGACACATTTTGTTCTTCTTTCCGATATGGTTGATACAATTTTTTAACATGTTCAACAACTGGCAAAACACAAAATATGGCTTCAGAAATATCCAACAGACCAAAGAATGGCAGACAAATGACAAAATAACCTAAATAACCCACTTTTCCAATATTATTTCCTACTATTGTATTCCCCTCCCTGAACTCCCACCATACACACTCCATATCTGAAATCAACAGTTCTCAACCCTGGCTGTAAAGTAGAATCATCTAGGGAGCATTTTCAAATACCCACTTGGGCCCCATTCCCAGACATTCTGTTTCAGCTGGTCTGGGAGGGTCAGATTAGGCATCATCTTATTTTAAAAGCTCTTTAGGTGACTCCAGTAAACAGAAAAAGTTCCTGACTACTGCACCAGACAAACCTGGTGACTGGCTATTACACACACTGTTAATGTACATGCTGCATGACCCTGTACCCCTTATTTAGCCTGTTTCCATTTCCTGAAACAACTGAGATGGTCTTAAAGATCTGAGCAAGGGAGTGACATGAGGACTCTGCAGTCCAAATAGTTTTGGGTTTTGAATCCCTGTTCCACCATTTCTGAGCTTGTGGCCCTGAAAATTCTCAGTCTGTTTCCTCATGCATAAAAAGTGATTAACAGCCCTGGCTGGCGTAGCTCAGCAGATGAGTGCAGGCTGCAAACCAAAGCATCGCAGGTTCAATTCCCAGTCAGGGCACATGCCTGGGTTGCAGGCCACGGACCCCAGCAACTGCACATTGATGTTCCTCTCTCTCTCTCTCTCTCTCTCTCTCCCCCTCTCCCTCTCTCTCCCCCTTTCTTCCCTCTCTAAAAATAAATAAAATCTTTTAAAAAAATGATTAACAATGCCTTTTTCATAAAGGTAATGCTGTACAGATTAAATGAGATAACTCATGTAAAATATGCTGCTTACAGAGCTGACATCATGAGCTCCATTAACTACTGGAATTTATAATACAACACCCTATTTAGAAAAGTGACTCTTATGACACTATGAGGAATGGACTGAGATAAGTGAAAATGGACACACTGTGGAAGTATTAGGAACTATAGTAATCAAACCTGAACTAAGAAAGAAAGCAAAAAATTGCAAGAGAACAGGATGAATGAAACTTACTACAGAAACAAACCAAAAGGACTAACATATTAGAAATGGAGTAAAAAAGTAGGAAAATTTTAAATATTGATAGTTATTTGGGTTTTTTAAATAAATATTTATTGAGGTAAAATACACAACAAAATTTATTACCAATCAACCACTTCTACATAAATTTCAGTGGCATTACATATACTCATAATGTTGTATATCACCACCAACCATCTCCACAACTCTTCATCTTGTAAAACTGAAATACTACACTCATTAATTAAACAATAAGATACAGCTATTTGTTTTAAGCAGTGTTACTAGGAAAAGTACTACAATGAAAAATAGTATAACACCTGAAGAACAGGTTTAGAAGAAATCAGGCATTCACTTATAGTTGCTTGTCTTTGAGGAAATACCATGGAATATTCTCGTGAAGATGTCCAGCAGGTAGCTGAACAAGTGAGCCTGGAGCTCAGAAGTCATGACACCTTGTTCAAAATGTCTACCTTCTAAAATCACTCTTCCTGACCACTGTCTTCTCTCCTCTATCACTTCTACTTCCCCACATATGCTCAATCTCTGCATTTTTTATATTATTTAGGTCAGAGGTCCCAAACTGGCAGCCTCTGCCACATTGTCTGATCAAAAGAATGTATTGAAACTTTTATGAGTTAGGTGTCAACATTTAAAAGTAGTGGGATTCCATATAAATCTCAACTTTCAGCTCCTCTTGAAAACTGGAAAAGACCAGGTTTCCAAATGGAAAAAATAAGCTGAAAAGCATTTGTCACTTTTAAACAGGGAAAGAGTCTGACTGGCTAGCCTCTGGAAATTTTTAAGTGTGTGACCCCTAAGGGTAAGCCCTTTTTTCTTTTCTTTTTTTTTTTTTTTTTTTTTGCCTGAGAGTCTAAATCCCTCCCAGTCTCACCTACCACCTACCCAGTGCAGATCTGGAAAGATCTTGTTTTTAAATCCTATATATTCCAATTTCACAAACATTGAAGAACTACTGTGTACCAGGCACAGAGTTGGAGAAAGAAAGTTGAAACGAAAGAATTCTCTGCACCGTCTATCCCTGTCAGTCTTATCTCCAGCCACACTGGCATGCTCTCAATTCCATCAACCACACTTGCCTTCCCCACTTCCAGACCTCTGCATATGCCGTTCTCTCTGCCCAAACTCTTTTCTCCTAATTATCCTTCACATCTCAAAGGGTATTTCCTTAGAAAGACCATTCCAGATTCCCCTTAATTGCTTTAACAAGTTCCCATAGCTCTTGCCCAACATTCTTCGCTGCAGTAAATAGACTTGTACTTCTCCATATCTGAGAACAGGGATATCGTGTTCATCTTGATTTTGCAGAATCCAGCACAGCCAGTCAAGTACTTCCATAAAACTTTCAGTAGATCTCCTAAGCACGTGTTCTTCCAATATGCCCACCCTGCCAGCTTCCCCGCAATTTACTTCCCTTCACTGCTACTTCCAGGGTAGAAAAACAAGTTATTGGGAAACCTTTTTAAACTCCAAATGGTTTTAAGCAGGAAGCAACAGGCTCAAATTCGCAATTTTAAAAGATTATGGTGACTGCCGGATATAAAATAAAAGAAAAAAGGAGAGGATGCGGCGGTCCAGTTTATTAATCCAGTAGATTATTTCAGTATACTACTATTCCAGTTCTATAAGAATGTAGATCCTATACATTTAACCGTAGTTTTCTCAGTTACCATGTTTTACTCATGGTACTCTCCACGCCTTCATACGTAAGATAGCTGCATACCACCGCGAAACCTCTGGACCCAGCTGCCCTCCACGAGCCCGGTTCAGTAACGTTCACTCCTCCCCACACTGTGAGACCCCCAGTTCCCGCGGATTCTGCCAGCTGAGTCCAGGGACCACACTCGGAGGAACCAAGCCCATCATACCCGAGGTCGCACACCGGCCGCTCCGGGGTGAATGGTTCTTTGGAGGACCAAGTCAAAAGAGTAGCTAAGGGGACAAGGGTAGCTAAAGAGAAAGCAGCGAAAAGGAGGAGAAACCCTGAATGCGACTCCGGGCCAGAGAACCCAGAACAAGGAACAGGGAACAAGGTTTACCAAAGCGAATCCTCGAACACTCGCACTACAGCTTCCCTCAGCGCCTCAACTACCGGCTTAAACGAGCCTCGACACTCGTGCGACCCAGAAAACGTCCTATTTCTGCGACCAGCTTTGGAAACCACCACTCGCTACTTTAACCAAGTCGGCCAATCAGCAAAGTGAAGCCGTCAATGAAGTCAGTCAAGCTCTGATTGGCCAATGAAATCGAAGGATCTGCCCTCCAAACCCAGTTCTGATTGGCCTACAACCCGGAACAGGCGTTAACCCCAGAATGGCTTTGGCAAGATGGCGTCCCTGGATCGGGTGAAGGTACTGGTGTTGGGAGACTCAGGTGAGCTGCTGAACCCAACTTTTGGGCTCCCGACACTTTTAAATTATCCGATAACTACTACTTCCTCCCTCCGCCAAATAACTGGCTCCGGCCCGTGCTTGAAATCCTTCTCAAAGCCTAAAGACTACACTTCCCAGAGGACTTTGCTATGTTTGACTGAGCAGCGGCCTCCCGCCGTTGGGGGCGCGGAGTGCCGGCCCTTCTCCGCCTTCGCAGCTTTCCACGTTGGTCTCTTGGAGGATTGTAATTTGGCGCGTGTGGTCAATTCCTTTGTTTAAAAAGATTTGCAGACATTGCGTGTTCTGTTGCGCCCTGTAATAAGGAAACTGAAGTCAGGACCGTGCCTTCAAGAGAAAAGTGTTGCGGAGGGTTGTAACTGACAACGGGTGGGAACCCAAAGTCCGCGCGTACTTAAATACTAAGCTATATTATGAAATGAAATATTGGATGATTGTCCTCTTTTACTATGAATTAGGCTCGATTTGTTTGTTCTCTTTGATCTTAATTGAAAACCTATTAGGTACTAGGTTGTAAGAAATAGAGATTAAGATAAGGGCCATATTATGAAGTAGCTAGGACTTAATGCTGAGTCCAGTTTGATCCTAGTGTTAGAATTCTTTTGATACCTTGGACATTTGAGAAGTCAGATTGAAAGTCTTCATTTCTCCCTCCTACCTCACTATCCTTCCTCTCACCATGATCTCCATTTCTACGCTTCTCACGAACTTGAAATAAATGCTAACCTTGCATTTCATAGATGTGTTTTTCAGGAGTTGACCTTTGAATATGTGTTGTGAGAAAAGACATTGTGCCGCATGCTTGGAAATGGACAGAACGTACCCCAAAGAGCTTGAAAACTATCCTTACAGAACTGAATGGCATAGTTGGGGAAAGGAAGAGGTCAAAAACACTTTCACCTTGCCTGAAGGTTTCTTACATTGTAAAATATTTTACAGAGAGCATTTTTAAAAATTCTCTTAAGAAAGTTACATTGTGAAATAAAATATTTATGTCACCTCCAGTTCTTTAGCTTGAAGTCGTGCTGATATTAATTTAATAAAATCATGAAGTTTTACAGATAAAGTAATGGTGATCTAATTTGGCAAGAGAACCAAGTAGAATTTACAACTGAAATACAGAGCTAACACAGTTTCATGATATTTGAAGTAGGTGTCTCTTTTATAATCCCTTTTGTATTGCAACAAACAATTCATGTTAGATATTATTGGAAATAGTCCATTTTTCTCCCCCAAAACACTTATATATGTACAGAGCAGGCACTGTATTAGGTGCTAGGATTATAACTGTAATCAGTGCATTACATTACAGGGTTGCATTGGTAGCTGTATTAAATGAGGAAAAGTGATCAGGAAATTAGTAAGCTTTTTTCATTGTTCATTATAACTCAGTTGTAAAACATGAGACAGAATGCCCACCAGGAAAGTGATTGATCTTGTTATACATTCAGTGATGTTAGGCTACATGTGCAAAGTCAGTTACTGCTTTTTTATCATTTCCTTTTTAACTGATTTGCCGTTGGACAGGTTAGAATATACTCCTTACACTTCACCAGCGTTTTTTGTTGTTGTTTTTTTTTTCAAACTTCTAAGTTTACTTTTGACTAAAGGGTTATTTCCCTTATGAAACTTGGAGGATTTCACAAATATACAAAGGGATTTAGAGACTTGTTTTGTGTCATAGAGATATTTGATGATTTAGTAAGGAATTCTGAAAGTCCCACTAATAGGCACACGCTGACTCTGTTCTTTCAGATATAAGGGACTCGCTAAATACATTACCAACAGCTATATTTGAAGTTGGTATTTAATTATATTGGGCCTTTTACAACCTCCCTCCCCCCAACAAATCAGTGAATTTTTAAATCTAATTTCATCCTAATAGTGAAAATGTAGAATCAGAACTTCCCAAAATTCTTTAAAAAATTAATAGCCATTGTTTCTGGTATGTCAATTTTTCTTACTGTTTAGAATTCATTCAGTATTAACT
Organism: Tonatia bakeri; assembly: GCA_004024845.1. Classification (NCBI taxonomy): domain Eukaryota; kingdom Metazoa; phylum Chordata; class Mammalia; order Chiroptera; family Phyllostomidae; genus Tonatia; species Tonatia bakeri. Next base: position 261,186 of record PVIA01001588.1, read on the forward strand.
CACTCTTATCACCCAAAGTTAATTCATGGAGAGCTATATGTGTTACTGCATAAAAATGCTTGCTCTGGATACAGTTAAGCTTAACTAGAAGCTCAAGCCTTGCATCAAACTGAAAACTGCCTAGATACATGCCTCCAAAATAAACTTATATGACAACACAAAAATCAACAGCATGCCCTAGAAAACACAGATGCAGTGTAATCAATACAAAGACAAAAACTAAGTTTTAGTGACAAAAATAAATGTCTGCAAAGAATAAAAGGGAGACCTGGGAAAATGTTTGATTCAATTACATAAGACATCTAATATAGAAAGAGATCATGAAAATTGACACTAAGCAGCTATATAACGTTGAGGTGCTACAAAACTTGCAGGCTTATGTGTATGGCTGGTGGCACAGTAACCAGAAGAAAGTCATCAATATATATTAAGAACTTCAAATGTTTATTTCCTTTTACATGTGAATTTCACTTCTGGGAAGATACACCAGGGAAATAATTTTAATTGTAAACAAAAGTTTAAATAAATGTTTTTCTTAGCATAGTGAAAACTTCAAAACACCCTGAATATCTAATAATGAGGGAATGGTTAAGTAAATTGTTATATCCTGAACTACAATGGAGACATTGCACATGTTAGGGAAATTCTGTATTAATGGAAGACTTTAGTCACTAAACAAATACTAATTAAGAACCTGTTCTGAGTATGGGAGGTTGGGGCAGGGGGGTGGAGGAAGATGAGTAAAACCCAATCCCAATTCTCTAAGAAATTAAAATTAAAGTGAATAAAATCTAAAACCTATAAACAGAAAAGTATAATAATGTTTTAAGTGTTCTGTAAAAAAGTTACAGGGTACAGTTGGAGACCCAGAGGATGGTGGATTATGTACTTAGGTCTCTCTGTGTGGAGCCAGAAAAGACTTTATAACTAGAATGTTGACAGATTAATTCATTAGGACAATGGAGGGAAGGGCTGGGAGAGAATGGGTAGTATATTCCAGACAGAACCAGATCTGTAAACAAAGGCTTATGATTTATTGTTTTAAGTATACCGTGTATACACAATAATAGTCTGCTTATTGAAAGCCCTGTGGGATTAAACCTACATGTCGATGATAGTGCTCTTCAGGTGATTTTCCCCCCTTTTTAAAAATACTTTCTGGTTGTCTGTAAATATAACTTTATGTAATAAAAAAACACAAATGATAGGTTCCTACATAAAAATACAAAGAAAACACACAAAGAAATGGTCTAAATTTTTTTAATCCTCTCCCGAGAATATGTTTATTGATTTTGAAGAGAGAAGAAGGGAGGGGGAGAAAGAGAAACATTGATATGAGAGAACCATTGATTGATTGCCTTCAGTCTGCTCCCTGACTGGGGGATTGAACCCACAACCTAGGTGTGTGCCTTGATGCTCCAACCAACTGAGCCACTCTGCCCTGTCATCTAAATATTTGATACAACTAATGATGCATAAAGATTCACCAACTATGCTTGACATAATGGCATCAAAATGCTGTTAATTGAATGAGTGACTCCATCAATATACAGGGAGAACTCATTTTCTTCCCCCCTCGTACAGATTGCTCTGAACCTGGGAAAACTAAAGGAAAATAAAGTGCTGCCTTAAGGTAAAGTGCTGTGATGTAGAAGAGGGAGTAGAGTTGTTCTTTTTTCCCAAAGGATAAAGCTGAGCCAAGTGGTTGGCTACCCTTTAAAATTTACTGAGGGAGAATTGGAGTGTCCAAATAAGTCAGTGTTCAAGCACAATCTGGAAGACCACCTAATGGTGCTGTGGAGGGACCTCTCCATTGGTGATCAGGATAGAGGATTACCTTCAGGATATGTTAATCTACAACTCTAAAATAGGCTGAATATGCCCTGACGAGTGGCTCAGTTGGTTGAGGGCTGTCCAGAAAAGCAAAAGGTCATTGGTTGGATTCCCAGTCAGGGCACTTGCCTGGGTTGTGGCCCAGTCCCCAGTTGGGTCACATGAGAGAAGCAACATCAATGTTTCACACAGTGATGTTTGTTTCTCTCTCTTCCCCCCTCCCTTCTCTTCTCTCTGAAAATAAATAAACCTTTAAAAAAATAAATAGTCTGAACAGATGAAATCATTCAAAAGGAAAGAATTAGTTCATATGAAATTGCTCTAGAACAGTAGTTCTCAGTGAGGAGGCCCCTGGACCAGCAGCAGCAGCATCACCAGGGAGTTTGTTGGAAGTGCAGAAGTTTTGCATTCCACAACTGACCTGCTGAATAGCAAACTGGGGGCAGGACCCAGCATTCTGTTTTAATAAGCCCACATTAAGTGAATTTTAGCACTTTCCTTGACCATCTATTTATTGATAAAGCTTATTAAATGGTTGGTATGCTGTAACACCCTTTAAACAACTATACTTCACATACCGCGAATGCTGCATATTCCCAGTTACACCTTTGTCAGAACAGATTTCAACATGTCTCTTACATGACTACAGTTTTTGTATCTTTTACAGGTGTTGGGAAATCTTCACTTGTTCATCTTCTATGCCAAAATCAAGTGCTGGGAAATCCATCATGGACTGTGGGCTGCTCAGTAGATGTCAGAGTATGTTTTCTATATTTTAGTTTTTAGTAGTCATATTCAAAATAACTTCTTCAAACTACACAGTCCAGCACAAATAACACCCCCTTTTTACAAAATCTTTTATTACAAAATCATAAGCATGTAATTCTGTAACATAATATCACACTCCACCACACCATATGACATTTTAGGTGAAATGTTCAAATTAAAACTATAAATTATTACACCGATATTATTACCCTACCAACCACACTCAAGCAGGTATTACTTCTGCCAGTCCCTGTGTGTAATCAAATTACAGTACTATGGTCAAAATTAAGTGATGATAATCACTGGGCTTTGTAAAGCATCTACTCTGTGCTGGATACTACACCAAATGCTTTACATGTCTCTGCTTATTAAATCTTTTCTAAATTGTTAGATATAGCTGCAAAACACAAAGCATAGAGAAGTAAAATAACTTGACCAAATTCACTCAGTGCTTAACAAGGAGAGTCAGGTTTTGATCTCCATTAGTCTGATTTCAGAGACTTCAGTTTTAATTACTATGCTTTTTATGTAAAGTTCACTTTACATCTCCATAAATAATTCTGCCTTAGCCTTTGCCACTGAGAAGTACAACTTTTGGCTAGAAATAGTGCAAAGGCGCCCTGGCTGGCATAGCTCAGTGGATTGAGTGCGGGCTGCAAACCAAAGCATCGCAGGTTCAATTCCCAGTCAGGGCACATGCCTGGGTTGCAGGCCACAGCCCCCAGCAACTGCACATTGACGTCTCTCTCTCTCTCTTTCTCCCTCCCTTCCCTCTCTAAAAATAAATAAATAAAATATTTAAAAAAAAACTCTTAAAAAAAGAACAGTTAAAACAAAGAGTGTGACTTTAAAAAAAAAAGAAATAGTGCAAAGGCAAAAGTTTCTGGAGCCTCATGTCTATCTAGGTCATCTGTTCCACCTCACATTTCAGAAACACAGGTGCAGATTCCACTGAATTAGGTATCTTCCCAAATGTTGTTGGTGTTTGCTAATTCCAACTGCTCCATTGCAAGTGTCTCTTCTGTGGGCATACATCTCTCCATTGTTCCATCTCTCCATCTCTTCCTATTTAAGAAATAAGTAGGGGAGGGATGGTAATTAGCTGGATTGACAGTTATTTTCCTTTAGTTCTTTGAAGCTGTTGTTCCACAAGCTGTGACTTATTTTGCTGCTGATTAGAAATCTTGCATCAGAAATCTTTGGTATTATGTAGTTTTGCTAACCTATGTCTAGGTTTGAATTAGTTACTAGCTATTCTGTTCAGAAGTTGTGCTTCTCATAGCTCTCTTCATTTTTCAAAAATTTTAGCCATTATCTGTTTTTCTTCATTCCTCAATCCTCTCCTTTTGAACTTCTATTAGAGTTTTGTCTTCTATATTTTTTAATTGAACTTTCATATTTTCTATTCTTTATTTCTCCTTAATTCATTCTGGATGATGTACTCTTACTTATTTTCCAGTTAACTAAGAGTCTTTTCAATTATGTCTAATTTGCTTTTAATATGTCCACTCAATTATCATTTTAGTAATTATAGTTTTTAGATTTTTTTTGGTTTTTTTTGCAAATGCCAAAATTTTTCAAAATATCCTAATCCTTCATTATGGTTTTACTTTTTTATTTTAATCACTTTAAACTTAATATTTTGTGGTTGTTTCTTAGAATGTTCTGTTTTCCTGGGTGGATGGTAGATATCCTACCTTGTATGCTGATTCCACTTCATGAAAATGTATCTTTTTTGTATAGTTTCTAATTTTTTGAAGATGATCACATCTTCAGTGGGATTTTGTTTCCTCTTCCCTGTGGAAGTCCTGTGTGCTGTGTTGTGAAAGTACAGTCAGTGCCTTTTAATTTCTGTTGCTGCCACAGCCCTAGGGATTTCAATCGTCCTTATAATTTCTCACATAGGAGTTTCCATGCTATCTAGATCATGTAAATTTTCCTAATGTATAATTATAACATGGGCCTATGGTTTCCATTCCTTGGGGGTATTTTATCTACTCTCTACCACCCCTACTTGAGGTCCCTGATAGAAAGTTTGCCGTTTTCCTGACCATTGGATAGTTTTTCCAAGTCTCTTTCACTGACTGGGCAGCTTATCCAAGTCCAGACTTCATGCAGAGAGCTATAGTCTGGTCTTTGTCACTCACCCACATACACTTCTGCCTTAAAAACTGGGAAAAAAATCTCTATTCCCAGATGGGCACTAAAACTCCAGGGACCAGACCCTGAAGCTATATCTGAATCTAGGTCAGTTCCCACTTACCACTCTGGTTTTAAGTTCTTTCTTCATTTCTAGCATCTGGGGATTTTCCTTTCTTTTGAGCTTCTCCTCTGTTTGCTTTTTAACATTTTATGATTTCTATGCATGTAAGGTCAGAGAGAACTTGTCTGCCATTTCAGCCTACCATGTTCCCAAATTTTTAGATCTGGAAGAAAACAAACTCTAGATAATGAGTTCAATGACAACTTTATTTAAGTTCAGGAGACCCATTGGCAAGTTCCAGACAAAATTTCCCTTTGCACTCCTCTAGCTCCCCTTCTGTGAGATAACATATTGAAAGTAGTCCACCAACTTACACCATACACAAAAATAAACTCAAGATGGATAAAAGACTTGAGTATAAGTCGTGATACCATAACAGTCCTAGAGGAGAGAATAGGCAGGAAAATTTCAGAGATCCCATGAAGCAATATTTTCACCAATATGTCACCTAGGGTAAGGGATATAAGGTAAAGAACAAACAAATGGGACTACATCAAATTAAAAAGCTTCTGCTCCTCTAGAGAAAATATCAACAAAATGAAAAGGGTACCAACCATATGAAAAAACATGCTTGCCAAAGACACCTCAGACAAGGGTTTCATCTCCAAAATATATGAAGAACTCACACGACTCCACACCATGAAGACAAACAATCCAATTAAAAAATGGGCAAAGGAACTGAACAGACATTTCTCCAAGGAGGACATACAGAGGGCCCAGAGACATATGAAAGGATGCTCAAGATCACTACCCATCAGAGAGATGCTAATTAAAACCACAGTGAGATATCACTTCACACCAGTCAGAATGGCCATCATAAACAAATCAACAAACAACAAGTACTGGCGAGGTGTGGAGGGAAGGGAATCCTAGTGAGCACTGTTGGTGGGAATGCAGACTGGTGGCAGCCACTGTGGAAAACCACGTAGAATTCCTCAAAAAACTAAAAATGGAACTACTTTTTTAAAAAGTTGTTGTTTAAGTACAGTTGTCTCCATTCTCCACCCACCACTGCCCCCTGCCCCACCCTCAATCCTATCCCCTCTGGTTTTGTCCATGTGTCTTTTATG